>BNST01002110.1:0-169687 GCA_019650275.1 Xylocarpus granatum
GAGGAGGAGAAGGAAGAAAAGGGAAAAAAAAGGGGAGAGAGAGAGAGGGGGGAGGGGAAATGGACGAAGGGGGAAGGTGGAAATGGGAATGAAGGTGGGGGGGGATAAGAGAAGGGTAAAGGGAAGGGGGTATTAAGATGGGGGGAGGGGAAGATGGAAGATAAAATGGGGTTATTGAATGAAATTGGTGTTGAACTAGTTCTCGACTTCTTCAATGTGCAAAACCCGTCCTGTGTTCATGACTTGGAAACTTATATCAGCTTACTTAAATGTCCGAAGACAGCGCAGATTCAAAGGGATCATGCAGGTGAAGATTTTGTTAGCAAAGCAAGAGAATTCATCTTGAGTACACAAAATTTTAACATGTTCCCGTGGAAATCTGCAGCGGGAAACATGTGAGCTGAGTTCAATCACTAAGGACACAGTAGAATATCTCATGGCAAATAAATTTTAGGGCAGATAAACTCCTTGTCTTTGTATATTTGTTTTTGCAGTTGGAGGGGCTTATCTATGAGAATATTAGAGATGGTCAGCTAGTATATTAATGATACAATGGAGCAGATTTTGGTAACCTGTGAAGTGAAACCTTGGTTACTTTCCTGCTATCTATGCATATACTTTAAAATGGTTTTGTCAATATAAAGAAGAAAATTTCTTATGCAATTAATTAATGATTTGTATGCACTTCTTCTTCTTGTTCTTGTTCTTCTTCTTCTTCTTCTTTCTATTTCTAGTTAATAATTAGTAATTAGGTAAACGTTATAATTTTGAATATATAAATTTATAAGGTGAATTCATATGGGATCTTCTTCTCCTTCTTTAATTTATTAATTTCCAGTAATTGTTACTTAGGCATGGAAGTGAGGGCATATCAGATCATACATGTATCTCTGGATAATATGGTGGTAATTAATAACTTAAGGAACAAAATCAGGGAAATCATTAATATTTTGCTCTCCTCCCTTTTTCTCATATGATTCAATGGTGTCTTGTTAAAGTCGTACTGAACATCTGGGATAATTCAAAGCATCTTGGACTAGTGTGCGATTTTCTCCGACGCCAAGCTCTCTTCCTCATAACTCTGCGAACAATTATGGGCTCTTCTTAAGTGGATTAAAACCGGGTAGTACATACATACGGCAAATTTTATGTCATTCTCTTCATTTTAAATGTACAAGATGATCTTCAGCTTTAACTTTTACTAAATACTTAGTTGATCACTCATTAACGCGTACTTAGATTTAAAAGTTAGTATGATTCTATCTCACCAAACACATCATGAATTAAAAGTCATAACAAGCCCCTTAATTCTAAACTTATACCTTTAATTAGTTGGAAAATCATTCAAATACCTTACTGTTCCGAGGTAATTTTAATAATGATTTCTGAGTAGTTTTTAAGTATGAACGAAAATATGTAAATATGAGATGATTATAGAGCTGAGATTGAGAATGAGATTCAATGCGGCAAACTGCACCTATATGCCATGGAAATCCCCTAAACTCACTTCATTGACTAACTTATACTGATTGGAAAATCGTTGGTGATCAAAGTCTGTGTAGTTAGCTCTTTTTCTCCTTTCTCTCTTTCTGAAATTATATGCATCTCTTTCGTTCCATGCCTACTTCAATGCACCATGATACATATTATGCTAATATTTACATTACAATAATAAATGGCAAAGCAATAGCCATAATCTTGCTTTGCTTGCATCATTTTGCATTTGTAAATTTATGCTCAATTACACTGCCACCTACTACTAGTTGTGGCAACATATTCACTTTTATGTAACACACTACACTATTTCTAACATTGCTTAAATCATGTAGTCATGTTGTAGTACAATAACTATAACATACCATGGTAATAAATATACGGGCTAGTGTATATTTATTATAAAAATTATATAAAACAAGTACTGATACATCATACATGTATTTTTCAAAAAGTTTAAAGAAAATGTAGTAGTTACAGTACATAGGATGCATACGGTATAATATGACACCTGAACAACAACGGAAAATGGGAGCAACTTTCTATGATAATGGCATGGGTTGGGTAACTACATGTCGTGAGTTGAAAAAGCCCCTACTTATTGCCTTCTCTCGTATCGTTTTCCAAAATAAAATGGCTGCCATGGGAAGAAAATTAGAAAGTGCGTCACTGTCTTCTGTAACATTGATTTACGAAACCAGAAAACAAAAATTAATTGGATCATTGCTTATCAATCATCTAAATTAATGCCAACTTGCTGTTTTGACATCAATAATTTAATATGCATGAATCATATGCGACATATTTTCCGAGAGGGAAACAAAGCAGCAGGCACATGCAAATGCACACAGTTTGATGTGATTGTAAGGTCATGTCACAATAGTCAATAACCAGCAAATGCAAATGTCAATTTTTGATAACAAAACTCTAAACCGAATTATTTCAAATCGCCAGTTGGGTAACGACTTTGAACAGTTAGCTACCTGTATGAAACCAAGGACTTTGTCCAGTAGAAAATTAGACCATGGGCATCCTCTTTTTAATACATCTGATATTAATTTCTTTTAATTTCAGATAAAAATAATTAAAATTTCATTGATAGGCAATAAAATATTGAATATATGATTAAGACTTTCTTTGAAATTGTGTTTATAATTTTATTTAATTTTAAAAATAAAATAAAAATATATTTAATAAATTTATAAATTATTTTATTAATATTTAACATTTAAAATAAAAATAATAAATAAATTATAGTAGAAGAAAATCCCAAGTGACATTCAATAATCGGTATCAAATCAACGTTGTCGCACGCGTAGGGAGAGGTATATGGCGCGTAAAACAAGTACCAAGTGGCGAGCCAAGTGGCATTGCGGCGTCAAATGTCAATCATAGATTCTTAGTCAAACTTACGCGGATGGACAAAATCTAGAGGGCGGAAGGGCCTCCACTAATTATTTTGTGTTTAAGAAAATAAACACAAATTCTCCGTTTCGAGAAAGAGGGGGCCATATTTTCCAGCCAATTAACAAACGGAACCGTGTCAGCAAGGGATCACGATTCTCTTCTCTTCTATAATTTTTATAATTTAGATTAAAAATTAAAATATAATTTAATTTATTATTATATAACATGTTATACTCATTTAAATTAAGAATAAAAAAAATAAAAAAATAGTCTAATTTGTAATCATAAATAAAAAAATTAATTAGATGTATTTTTTATTAATAGGGGTGTTAGAATTGGAATTTTGTTGGTCAAATTAAGCGTACACATGATTGACTTGTTTTTAACATATTTTTCATGAATGTCATGTTAAGATCATGGGTGCAAAACATACTCGTTTATTTGTATTATTACGATCAATTACACGACTTTGAAACGTAATTAAGAGAATCAAGAGGAATACTTAACATTATTACAACATGTTATTAAAAAAAATTTAAAATTTTTTTCTTATTTTTAAAGTTATTTACGTAAATAATTAATTTTATTTTTTAATTATTGAGAGTTAAGTTCAAAATCTAAGAATTATAGAATAACTACCACTACACTATAATCATAATATTATACAAAGTAATATTTTATATATATTAGTGTTTAATGTAGATGGTTATACAAAATAAAATAATTATATAAAAGTAAAATTGTATGAAAATTTTAATATTGATTAAATTAATGAAAAAATAAATTATTATTTATATAAATAAT
The DNA here is from genome assembly GCA_019650275.1 of Xylocarpus granatum. Lineage (NCBI taxonomy): Eukaryota > Viridiplantae > Streptophyta > Magnoliopsida > Sapindales > Meliaceae > Xylocarpus > Xylocarpus granatum. Next base: position 3,706 of record BNST01002110.1, read on the forward strand.
CCTAAAAATAAGACTCTTTTTGAGAATTTTTCCTCGTTACGTGCCCTACATCACTTAATGTGTGCCATCTCGTGATTCATCGCTTTGTAGACAAATGATCGGGAACAAGACTAAAGGCTTCTTCCTAGTAAAATAATAAAATAAATAATAAAATAATATACAAAAAATTTACGACCAAAAAAATAAGATATTAATAATTTTTTTTATTAATTTGTAAGTAGAAAAGTAAATTAATTATTGTTAGAATTATTATATTAAGACATGTGATAATAATACAATTTTTTTGATCATTTTATAAATAAATATTTATACTTATAATATTATTATCTAATTTAATAATATAAAATATAAAATTTAAAAATTATATATACTCAAAATTTATTATTTGTTCTTTATAGATGTGACTTTTTTCTACTTTGATAATTTTGAAAGATAAATAATTCAACAGCGTCTTGTAATTTTGTCTGGTTATCTAAATTTTCATTTTTGAATCTTTAAATTGGTATTAGATTTTTACTTTTTTTTCCGGAGGGGAGGGGGGTGTTGTGGTGGTGGCTGTTGTTTGACATACTGAATAACTTGTCTCAATGGGACTCTTGTTTGACCGTCGGCAGAAAGTCATTTGTCTTTACCAAATTGTCATATTCGTACAATCAAAAGAAACAAGTAAATTACAAGAAAACTCTTCAATATTGACATTGTTTAATTAATTAATTTTTTTTTCCTTTTGCTTTTTCAAATTCTCGGTGCCGAATGGAAACAGTACTCGTTCAATGGATTAATTCAAATTCACACATATTACGCCAAAAATGCTGGAATCGAATTCGGAATCAAAATGAATAAACTTAAAAGTGGATGCGCAGACTCTAAACACTTTCTCATTACAAGACCAAACTTCATAACCGACCAAAAAATTGTTCGTGACAATAACAATAACATGAATGAATCATATGAAAGGTCAACACCCAGTTTTCTCTCTTCTCTTCTCCTCGTGTCACATCGTTGCTTTCCATGAGTTTTGGATTTGCCATGTCAAAACGGAAATTATGTCAACTATTGTATAGTACAGTTCACATTCCAATATCAATTTATGTATCTTTCTAAAACTAGTCAATCCCAAACACTAAGATTTTGATACACGATCTAATGAGTTGGGATAAATTTAAAATCAAAAAAAATAAATTCTTAGCGAATTAAGCATAGAATATAGATAAATATATGTGAAATATGCCTTACATGTATTTACGAATATTTATATTTTTCTATTTTATTTTTAAATGGATATTTTTAATTCAAAATTTATTTTATTTAACTTTCAACTTCGATTAAAATCTTATAAGTTCTTGATTAAGTTATAACTCCAACTAAATATGTCAGCAATTCATGAAATAAATAGAAAAAAGAAGAAAGACCTTCGTGTGCACGCATGCGCCACAATGAAATAGATTTAGTCATTTCTATATATTAAACAATTTGTCAAACTATAAATATAGATTAAAGTATTTTTATTTTTACGATATTGACACAACCAAAAATTAACTAGAGTGCTAACTCTTATGTTTAAAGTGTCAAGTGTGTGTATTTTTTCCTCAAAAAAAAAGTACAAAAGTAAAACTCTTTTAAAACCATATTGATTTATTAAAGTATGTACTAACAAATTTAGATCAATTTCTTTATATTAAAATTTATTTTTATAAATTAATTGTTACTATTATTCCCATTCTTAATATGTAACTCAATAAGTTCTTGTAATATTGACGGTAATACTAAAATATAATTTTGATGTCGCAAATAGTGAGTAGTGTCTAAAATTATATCATAACTATTTAAATAACGAGAATGTCAGTGATTGGTATTACCTTATTTGAGACCAATGTTAGGGTATAAGTTCATCTCTTTGTACTATATACTTTAATTGAACAATTTAATTTTTATATATTTTTTAATATTCTTAATAGACCTATTTCAAACAAATAAATCACATATCATAAATTAACTCATTTGAGCATGACCATATAGTTTTATAGTTTTATTCAATAAAAACACCTAAAAATATCACTCTTGTTATATAAAAAGGGTAAATTCTATCTTAATTACACACATCTCTCTATATGAGTTATAATTTATCTAACTATTTTCTTTATAATTTATCTAGTTACAGGTATATTAAAAAATATCAAAATATATTATTCGCAATATTGAAAACTATGGTGATCTTGAATCCAAGAATCACATGCACTATTATCACTATGAGAATCATTTATGATATTCATATAATAATTTATGTAGCATTCTACTAATAAATTGTTCTAATACATTAGTTTACTAACTTGTATTTATATATTAACTTGATATTTTATATTATGACACACAATATATTTTCATCAATCACTACACATACTAATCTTTATTTAATATTATTAGCGTATCCACAATAATGTTTGATTAGGGACATTTAAAAATAACATTTAATAATTGAACTTACTATTTTAAAGTATTATTATATTTATTAAATCTACGTATATATAATAATAAAATAACAAATGATAATATAAATTGACAATGTCAAAACATATTAGAAATAAATATACTAAATATCCAAAAATATTATTGAAGTTAGGGCATATACCAACATCTATTTCAGTATTAAGTAAGGTTATTAAAATAAGTATTCTTTGTAGTTTTTATGTGTGAATTTGTATAATAGTTACGTACCTTATTTATGAAATTATGGTGATCATTTTTATTTCATATTGATAAATTTGATATTTTATTTAAAATTAATATTGAAAATTCACTAGCTTAATTAGATATGTTAATAAGTTTAATTTGATATTTTATAATGATATGAGTATAATTGAAAGAAAACAATTGTTAAATTTAGTAAATATTAAGTATTCATTTAAACGAATTTGATAATAAAATATTAAATTTGTTACCGATTTGATATAAATTTAGTATTGAATTTTATAGCTAATATAGATAATGTTTAGAAATATCTGTTCTAAATTCATTTCGTTGCCATTCATTATTTCATCTTTAGTTGTAATTTTTATTTTTCTTACCTCCTTCATTACAAGTCTTAACTTATATAAATACAATTAAAAATAAAAAATTAGATGTTACAATAAAAAAAATTGAAAATCAAAATAAAAAGTAGATAAATTAAATAATAAAAAAAACCATACAGTACAGTCAAATGTACTGCAACAGTGCCCATGTCTACTTTAAACCTTTAATGTATAATGAATTTTTAAAAAACAATTATCAACCCTCTATCTGTGTATGTATTTATTGAGGTATATAAGGGAAATTTGTAAATAATAATCGGTCCAATTCTCGTATTTACTTACAATTATGTATTTGAAGATAATGTAAAAATATTTTTCTCAATAATTTTAGTATTTTTTGAGTGATATTTTTTTTTATTTCGACCAAATTTATAACTATCGTACGTTGGTGTTAACTTCTTGATATAATTTGCCATCTTAAAAATTATTATTACACTCAATTTCATTCTTATCTATTAATTTATAAAATATTACGTTTCTCTTATTTATTTAACTTAAATTTTTCATAATTAATTTTACTGACAATGCATGTATTTAGCAAAGTTAAATTTAAAGTTAATTTTAAAATTTAATATGAATTTAATTGGAAATCGAAGAAATTACATAATTAAAATGAAAATAATGAAATAATAAATAGAATTATTAGTATTTTTTTTCATTTGATGGTCAGTATTAGTGTAAACAGAACAGGGATTCCAATGTTTTCTGTTCAATATATGGCTTCCGACCAGGAAGTTCTGGATATTATGTTGCCTTTTTCACGCTAAACAAGTAATTGTCTTTTCTTCAACCCTTTCTTTTTATTATTTATTTATTTATTTATTTTGATTATTAAAATAGATTTGGGTTGGAGTTGAATTGCGGCGGTGGAAACCCAACTGACAAGTATTTAAAATTTGCATTGACTGGACTTTGGGTGGAGAATTTTGTTGGGATTTTCTCATACAGCACACGGATTGTCTCCGAATTACACACTGTTTAAGCGGCGGCTGCGAGTTAAAGTCAGAAAATTATATAATTAATTTCGTAATCATAATCAATTAATTCTCAACACCAACTCCCGCCACTAATTTTAAGTATTCCATCAGCAGTAGTAATGAAGGCTGATGTAGGGTTGCCAGACCTTTGTAAGAAGATTTTGACACTTTTTATTTGTTATCACTTGAGGGTGACCCTTCTGCTTCCATTTCATATATATATAATATATATATATATATATATTATATATATATATTATTGTATACATGTATGAGCAGCAGCAAGAATTGAAATTTTATAGGTTAAGTTAGTAAAATTAAAAAGATTAAAATTTTTAAAATAATTAAAAGTTAAGAACTAAAATTTTTAATTTTTTTAAAATTTATATTCAAAAAATTAACAATTTAAAAACAAAATATTTACTTATGAATATTGAAAAGAATCAAAGATTTAAAAAAAAATTAATAATTTAGGAATAAAATATTTATTTATTTATTTTTAATTAACAATAATAATAATGATACTAAAGTAACAAAATTACGATAAAAATTATATTTCTAATTTATCCCACGTCATAATCTTGATTAAAATATTTTATTTTATTTTTTAAAAAATATGAGATTTAAATTAAAAAGTGCACGATAAAAATTTAATAATAATAGATAAAAAATATTAATTAATTATTTTTAAATTTATAATAAATTAATTTAATTTATTTTATTTATAAATTCAATAAATAATATTAGTTGGCAGTCGTGCAATCTCTAAAGAGACATGTACATATAATTAATTATATAATTTTGTATGATGTATATTAATGCATGGTTGGGAGATTAGTCTAGTCTCCGTAACATTCTAATTAAATATCATAATTAAGGTAGTAGAGTATCGTTAATTAAATTAAATTAATTTTTAAATGAATTTAGTGTCCGGGCGGGGCCTGCTTTGTCCCCCACAGCCTCGGCTGAAAAGACATTGAAGCAAGAAGCATGTCCTTGTCGGCACTGTTTTCAGACAAAAGACAACATAGACCTGTTTGCACTCGTTGTCACCCATTCATTAAAATAGGCTAGGAGGAACAAGATTATTAGTTGCAAATTAACTTGAGATTGAGGTGCGTAAGTTCCACATCCTTAAGTATCAAATAAATCTTTATTTTCTTCTAATTAATTTCAAATTTATACACTTAAGCCCTGCTCGTTATTACAGTTTGGTTGGGGGGGAGGTTGGAGGACAATCGAAGTAATCTAGCACATTCGATTATAAAATAATAATGACTTGGATGTATTATGCATATGCCCTTCTTTTCTATTCATTATCAAAATGGTAAATAGTAGTCAACAAAATCACGAGAAAGTAGAACTTCAGAATTCAAATTATTTTACTTGCAATGTGAAAAAGAGAAAATTCGAGCAGCGTTAACCACTGAAATGAACAAGTTGTTTTGAATAAAACGCCTTGGCATGTCTGTCATGTCATGTCTTGGCTTTGCCTTTTTGCTTGGGTAAAATGCCATAGAAATTGAAATTTACACGTGAATCACAGCTACCTATTCGGCATTCAATTAAAGTTGCCTTAATTAATTAAATACATCAACTTCAGTGTTGCATGGAACCCGTATAATTTAATCAATTACAGTGACAAAACATACGTACGTTTGTACCACTTTTTGCTTAAAGCTTTTTCTGGGACATATGCGAACGAGATCTCTCATGACAACTCTTGAAACCTTATCTGTACTGTATTTGATCATCCCCACCCCAAGCCAATCACGGTGGACTGTTCATAACTTAGAACCTAGGTACTCATTTTCTTAATTATAATAACTGACATATTTTACCACTAAGCTACTTTTTGTAAAGGGGCCTGGCCGGCCGCCCAGGGTTTTCACGATGATTGAACGGGCAAATAATTAATTAATAAACACTACTAATACTAGTACTAGTTAATAACTAGGGTGGGGGGTTTACGGCAGTCAAAATCTGTATGCAATTGAAAAGGATTAGATTTTACAAAAGTCTTTGTGCCACAGCTTTTCAATTACATATTTGCCTTTGGGTTCTTAATTACTTTCAATTAATTTACTCCCTTTGATTTTGTGTATGCCTAATTTAAGCCAACTTGTCTTCTGCCAACCTATTTTTCCAAGCATTCATTGTATTAACAAAATGAGATTCTCCTAATTTTCAGACCTTTTCTAAAGCACATGGTTTCTTTTCTCTACAAACACAAACGGAGGTCAAATGCTTAAACTGGTATTATATTTAGTTGTATCAATTGATGCCTATACTCGATTGCTTTTAATTTATTTCATTTAATTTTGGGAAAAAGTCCATTTACTAAATTAATTACAAGAAAAAAATTTGTTATGTTTAGTACTTTAAGGGCTATTAATGTTATATTTTTTGTTGGAAATAAATGTTGATACTCAAGTATCGATCATACGCTCAAGCCACAATCCAATCAACCATGGCATTGTTTTATTTCAAATAATGCATATATGGTGGACCAAAATTGCTCTTCTAGAGTTTGAACCATGATCATAATGTAAAAGGTATGAATAGACGAGGTAAAAATGTTTGAAAATCCAAAAAATAAATTAAAGTGAATAATTTGATTCGATTTTGGTTTAGTTTTGCGTGTTAAAGAGTACTGTTTGATTCTTCCATTTAGAACTTAATGGTAATCGGGTAGGTTCTAGTTTTAAGTTTAAAATCTCAAACGATTAAAAACCATAAAGTATATAAAAAATTTTAATTAAAGAATACATAAAATATGTTAATTGGTCGAATTTTATTATTTATTATGTAAATATTATACTATAAATAGAAAATAAAAAGAATTTTAAAATTAATTTTAAAAAAATTTCAAATTCAAAATTCAATTATAAGATAGAATTGAACCCAATTAATCTATTATTCTTAATTATCGTTCAATTTGATACTAAAATTGTTAGAACAAATTTTGTTTTGGTATGATACAGTTTCAGCAAAATCCAAACCTCCAGGTAGGTCCAATTGCATCAAATTCTAATTAAAATTCACTTGGTTATCTCAGCTCATAGGGAAATTTTAGGTACTTGGACTAGTGAAAAAGAAAGACAAGCTCAAAACTCACTAATTTAACAAATAATACACATAATACTATAATATTACTTATCATATGCAGGTGTTACAGTTTAAAAACTATTGTTCTTGAAATTCACTAAACCTTAATTTTTAAATTGATGGGGCACCTCATCCACATCTCCACTTCTCATTCCTAGGTTGCAACTTCCATTGAATGATTACACCATAGAACTTTTACAGACACAATAACAACAACAATCATATAATAATAATAATCTTCCCAGTAAGAAAACTATTGTGATCAAAGACTTGCATAAGCATCTCCTCATCAATAAGGTTATCTCTAAGTTGAAGTAGCTCATAACTTATCACACATGCTAAGTTGGAAACACACTTGCATAGCATAGATACATGAGTATCTCATGTACTCTATATAATGATGGAGAAAGTGTTAGTAAGGGATCAAGTTTGGGATGGATATAACCATCCTATCCACTTAAACATGTACTTAACATTTAATAAACTAGTGAAAATATTCAAAAAAATTTAGCAGATTTTTTTGTCTTTTTTAGTTACACTTGTATTATTGTAAAATATTAAATTTAAATTTATAATATATATAATTAAACTGAAAATTTATAAAATATATAACTCAGATAAAATACCAAATTCGTTAGTATAAATTACAAAAAGTAGTTTTTCGAAAACAAAAATTACTTATAAAATTTGATTAAATAAAATACTTACTTTAATGCCTTGGCTTCATATTGAACTAGAAGCTCAAAATTTCAAATAATATTTACTTTAGATCTAAGGTTAAATTCTAAAATAATACAACTTTGCAAAAAGTAATAGAATTTGAGTTATGAAATTGTGTATTAGTTATCTAAATAAAACATAATTTCATAATTCAAGTTTATCACTTTTTTAAAGTTGATATTATTATAGATAAATGAATTAACTAGCTAGATTTTAATATATTTTTCTAAATTATACTCGTAATTTACATTACATTGCTCTAGATGATAGAACTTACATTTTTCTTTTAATCTTACTTCTCGTGAAATAAACTAAAAATTTGCATGTAGAATGTGATAATTTGATAAAGGAAAAAAGTTAATATTTGAAAAAGATACTATTTAAAAATATTTCTCAATTTTTTAGTTAAATCTAAAATAATCATGTGTATATGCAACAACGATGTATAAATTAAAGTGATTTTTTTCAATTTTTTATTAATTACTCTTTCATGAATTACCTATATGTTGAGTTAGACTTATAATTTAAGTAAAAAGTTAAATAAAATAAATTTTGAGTAAAAATACATATTTAAAAATAAAATAATAATATATAAAAATTGAATCATATGGATACCTTAGTGGATATCTAGCAGATATTTATTCACATCCATGCTTGTACCAAACCCACTATTGTTTTTAATTTTTTTTTCTTATACTCATCCCATAACTATTAAGAGACATACCAAAACCATACCATTAAGGTTGGTACAAGCTGATTAGTAAAATTTTCAATCTTTTCGATTATCTCAAAAAGATTTATTTTAAATTTGGATTTAACTTTTCCTCTGTCCTAAATCTCATAACTTGTTATTTGAAGCAATCATAAAGAACACCTCGTGAAACACTCCTTTTTTCTTAAGGGTGTGTTATATAATTATGTATCAATAATGATGATTTATGTTATAAGGAGTTAAGGGTAAATAATTCTATGTAATCTTATTGTTGTACAGACACATTTGATAACTAGGTTTTATAAATGGTGCATGTGAATAATATCGTATAGACAAACAATATATGTGAAAAATGATATGTATAAGGATAGAAGCAAAATGCTAAAAAAAGCCCTTCAGCGATGGACAATGTTAACAATGAACATTGATAGCGTATAATGCCCATAACAAAATAGTAGTTGAGCCCTAAGAAAGAGCCGGGTAGGTACTTGTGCAGTTAAGGGTCAAACGCTTAATGCCTGAAGAACACCAAGATAGTGCTTGATCGGCTTGTTGAAATTATAAACATACCTCCATTTTAGGCTAGGATTTTGTGGTAACTAGGTTTTCAAGCTTGTCTTTTACACAACTTCTAATTAGACATTATTTTAAAAGGACATAGTGGATTTGGCATTTAAGTTTCCAAAGTTGCTTGGTTCCTTGGTCCATTATTTTTTTATGATTGTGGTTTGCTTTGGATTTTGGAGTTTTGAAAATTAAGAATTACCTTGATCTATTAATAACTTTGATAAATAGTTTAAAATCTTTCTTATTAGCTTTTATTTATATTTCTATGCATTTTGAAACTTTGTAAATTGGAAAAATCACACCTTAAATTCTTCTAGATTTTAGAGTGTGATATCTAGTCACACATTATGAACTCTAAATTTCTTCTTTGATTGTATGCGTAACTCTTTTATTTACATTGAATTCTTTTCATTTTTTCTTGAATTCCATTAACTGCTTTGCGTCTTTGGTAGACTACTTTTAGTTCCAACACTTTTCCTTTTCCAACCCGATCCCAATGTACGAGAGACTTGTATTTTCTTCCATTAGGAGCTTCACAAGGGGCTATACCCAGCATAGGTTCATACGTATTGTTATGCAAACTCTACCAATGGTAAATGTTTATCCCGTTCACAGCTACTTTTGAATCCAACACATATTCATAACATATCCTTAAGCATTTTGATGGTTTTTTTAAAAATTATTTTCCATTAGTTTGTGGGTAAAATGTAGTTTTTAATTTCAACTTTGTGGTCGTTACTTTATGTCAACTCTTCCAAAATATTGACATGTATTTTGTATCTCTATTCCGATACAATGAAACAGGCACTATGTAAATTCACAATTTTATCTTAAAGTACAATATTTTGGGCTTATAGTTTGGGCTTGTGTTTCTATTTTACTAGTCCAATTACATAAAATTCGTTTTTGCGCTACCTTACATGGACCTAAGCATACCTTTCACACCATGACTCAGATTCAAGCCCCAAAAGAGTGGCTTGGGTCCATTTTGTTATATATTACCCATGATTAAATTTTAAGAATATAGTGGAAGCAAGCTTTCTTGACTTGTTTGCATCATAGGGTTTGTGAATACCTCAATTTGTCAAAGAAAATGGTTGTAATCTTCTCTACTACTCTCAACCTTATCTCAGAGTTATTTGTCAAGAAATTAATAAATTTTTTAAATTTAAAATGAAAGATTCTAATAAGAATAAAAAATCTTCTGAAAAAGATAAACATTTCTAAAAACAATAAAAAAATAAAATGTCATAAGAATAAGGGATTTGGACATATCAAGTTTGAGTGTTCTATCTTTAAGAAAGGTAAAAAGGCCATCAATATCTTCCTTAGTGACATTGACACTTGTGAAAATGAATATGATAAGCCATCTTTTGATAAAATTAACATTGTAGCTTTTATTTCCTTTATAAAAGAATAAGTATGTTAACTCATAATAGGATAATTCAAATGACAAGAAAAATATTCATAGTGCATATAAGGAACTTTGTTGAAAGAGTTTGAAGATTAAAAAGGTGAACAAAAATATTTTGAAAGCTTCATTCTGTTAAACTTAAAATAAAAGATCTTATAGTCAAATTAAAAGAATAAGTTGAACGAGTATTTAGTTTAGAAGAACAAAAAAGAGTCTTAGAGAGTAAAACTAAGGCCTTGGCTTATGAGTTAAATGTTGTTAAGCCACAACTTATTAAATTCTCTAGTGCTACTAAGAAATTAAATGTAAGAAACTAAATGAGATGCTTAATGTAGTTTAGAATGTGAGTAGTAAAAGAAGGTTAGATCTTTCTAAAGTCAAGAAGACTAAGGTATTTCTCATTATATGAGTCACACCTTAATAAACAATATATATATATATATATATATATATATATATATATATATCAACCCTGTAACTAAGTTTGTGCCTATCTACCATGAATATAACAAAAAAGTTCACTCAAGCCCAAATTATTTTAAGTTTAGGAAGAAGAAAAATATGGAGGAAGAAGAATGTCTATCTTGAGAATTTTTCAAACTTTCTCTCTCTACAAATCTAAATATGAGCTTTATAGAGTTTTTATTACTATTAGTGGCTAAAAGTTCTGACCTTATGAATGTGTCATTTGAGGATTTTATTGAGAAAATAATATTTTAAAGTTTTGAAAATAGAATAATTCAAAGTGGGTCACTTAAGAATGTTAGTCGAGATTGGGTTATAAGATTTCTTACAAAAAATCGTTGTTTGTAAGTTTTTTTTTATTAGTAGAATATTTTGGTAACTTCTATTATTAGCTCTGAAGGTTTTTATCCTATGAAGAAATTCTTCATAAGGTTTCCCTTCAATAATAAATTCTTGTGTATTATTTCCTTCTATTACTTTATCAATTATTAATTGAATTTGTTATTGAAATTTATTTGTGATAGACTTGGGTTGATTCGTTACATATTTATTCGCTACTTAATCTATCTCAGATGTAACAAATCTTAATACATTTTAATTTGTTAATTTTAAAAGTTAATTTTCACATAAATACCTTTCACTCCCTTAGGTATTTTAGGGTCTAAATGTAAGCAAATTTTCAATTATAATGTACTAAAATTATGCCTAGCATGTGTTAGTAATGATGTCAATAACTTAGATATAAATGAATCAATAAAATGCCATAGTTTATCATGTTTTATTCCTTCTCTTGTCAAACAGTAAGAAATTTATTGAAAATACAAAGTCTTTGCTTTAGAATCTTTACTATAGTTTGTATACTATCCTTAATTTTCAATTTTTATATAATCCTTCACCAAATATGTTTGGTTAAGTTATGCTTTCCTAAATGATTATATGCTTCCACAGTATAATTATATTATACGTTAAAAATATCATTTGTCCATAACTATCTTAGCATACCCTTGCTTTTTAGGTTTTTGGGTTTGCGATGACAGGATAGTTTTATATACATTTTTGTTGTACATGCAGGATGAGTCAGTTTGTGTAAGTTATGTAGTAGCGCAGTCGAAAAGGAAGAATTGTTTGTATATTTTTTGGCTCCTGAATGATTATAGATAGGCTTGATAATTTGATCTTTTGTGGGAGATATGTTGATTAATTATTAGCTTCAGCAAATGGGTATCTAAGGTTCCAATATTATTGCCGTCGTGGCTTTAGAAAGTAGTTAATATTGAATTTACATTTGGAATGTTTAGATATTAGAAATTTGATACTGTAAATTTGAGGCATGTTCGTATTAAAGGAAAAACTCGGCCTAAGATTCTTTTTTTTATCTTCCTTTTAAGGCACTGTCATTATTTTTAATAATTATTTTTTGTCAACCTTTATGTTCGCAACATGGTCGCCCCGGCTTCAGTCAAGCAGTGTCAAAGTCTAGTTATTATGTTATGTTCTACACAAGGAACACAATAGAAGATAGCAGAGTATTGAGAAAGACTATAAAAGATCGGACATAATTTGTACCACTGCTACAATAAAATAAGAACCAACTTCTCAAATTTTGAATGGACATAATCATAAACATTAACTGCTTAGTTTTGCAGGCTCTACTTAGTCGACCAGTGTGGAGTGTGGTCATTATGTCATGTCCTACCCAAAGGATATTACAACAGATGGTAAAGTATTGAAAAAGAAGGTGAGTTATTATTGTTTATAACTGTTGCCTTAGTTATTATGTATTTTGGTTATGTAATTAATTTTCATTTTTGATGTATCAACATTTCTGTAGAAAACTGTGTTATATTGAGAAAGAGCTCAACATCACTGAGGCCACCTTCGTTTCTAAAAAGTTGCCATAGCCTAAGTTATTTAACTGTAATTATATGTTTATGAACTATGTTTATTTATTTGTGTAGCATTTTTGTAAGTGAATGTTAATTAGCAATACTTGAAGTGAATGCAAAATGAATCTATTTGAAATGGTGAAAGGAACACATGATTGCTCTTGCAGTGATTATAAATCTTCTCAATGACAAACACAAAAAATATACGTAATTAGTAAAAGTAAAATTCTATAAAAATGACAATCGTAATCATCATTGTAATAGAAAATGACATTGATCACGTACTTGTTGTCGATCAAAACATTTGATATAGTTTTAATCTAGCACCATAAAAGTGGAGGGAAAGAATGATGAGACAAATTTCAACGATCAAGATCTAATAGATAATTTTTATCTTTATGTTTATATTCAAAGAAAATATAGTTAATCAAAACTATAATTTAACTATTATTCTCTTATATATATATTTTTTCAACTTATCTCCTTGTGTCATTATATTAAATATAGTTTAAATTATATATTTTACTAATCACCAATATAAAATAGATCTTTAATCAGAGAGTACTAGATAAAAGTAGATTCTTTCTTAAAAAATAAAATTGGAGATATATGCTTAATTAATAGGGTATTTGTGCACAATATTCTTCGAGATAAGAAATGTTTCTTTAAGCTAACAGATACTAAATCTGAGAGAAATATTATATCATGTTTTACAAATTTGTTTGAAGGCTTAAGAAGAGCCATAATTGTGTTAACAAGTGGAACTAAATTATGCATTTATAATAACTTATATTAAGTTAAACCAAGAAGAAATCTGCTAGTTTTAATGATATTTGCTAAAGCGGATATCATTACAACAAGAATTTATTTTGGCATAATATTGGCATACATCAACTTGATAAATTGACAAATTAATAGTCGTTATTTTGAGTGAGGGAATTTTACAAGGAGAACATATTCTATTATATCAAATATATATATATATATATATATTTTCTATACAAATATGCGCTGCAATTTTTTCCTTTCACTATATTTTATCCCACTAGGTTTTACGAACAAGATTATTAACAAGGTGATATTAAACATAATTAATTTAATTAAGAGTAGGTAGCATATAAGGGAAAGTGTTATAAAAGCAAAAGGAAAAAAAATGGTTGTCCTTGCCCAATTGTGGCTGTTGCCACCCAAATTTTTGTAAAATATTAACTAAATTCATTATAAAATGTCAATCATATATCTCGTTGTAAAATATCTATCACACTCCTTCTTTTTTCATAAATAGGATTGCATATTCATTTAAAAAATTACTAAAAAAAAAGGTTTCCAAAATTTTAATGTATTTCTCTTTGTGAAAGTTCTCTCTCCACTTGTTTTTTTTCTTCTTCCATGTATTTGAGTTGATGGTATATTTGCAACAATAAGAGATTTATCTATTGTGGTGTTATTTCTATTTTGAAATTAGTGACCAAACTTGAATGTCTAATTTTATTACATAATTTTGATAGTAAAATAAGCCAATAGTAAAAATTAATTGCCTAATAAGAGTGAATGGCTAAGTGGTCAGTTGCTAGGCAACAAACTAGGTAGTGGGACTAAGAGGCTTAGTTGCTAGCTAATCAATTGAAAGGTGATGAGGTTAAGAAGGTGGATAGTGCAAGTAGATTGTTAATATAGGTGATTTATTGATTTATTATTGTGATACAAGTGACGATTTTATGAACATTTCACTCAAACAATTTTCGGAACTTTAAAATTAAGGTCCTTGAATATAATATTAATTGTATACTATTATTTATTTTTTATTTTAATATTAAATTTTAAATACAATCAAACGTTAAGTAATCTTATAAATTGTGAGTATGAGTTAAGTAAAATATTTATTTATTTATTTATATATATATATTATAAAATCAAAGAAAATTAGTAGAAATTTATAGATAATTTTGGTAGGCCGAGGCAGTTGAGTGGTGTCCAAGTTATTATTATCCTCACCATAACAACAAACTAGGTGGTGTAACACTATATGTCTAAATACATCCATATTAATTAATTAGTATAAAGTCTAGCTCTGCCTACTTCGATTTCAAAATCTTGACCTGTTATTCAAATTGGACAGCTGTATGTATCTGTTGCAATGGAAGTTTCTTTCCTTGCATGCACATCCACAACATGGCCAATTGGGCCCATAAGATTTGTAAGATTAACATTAAAAATAGATTTAATATGATGATGATTGTAACTTAATTAATCTAATAAATACATTGACATGATAAATTGTGCTTAGTTGAAAATTGAATCACATGAAAACATATTCGCAATTATTTTGAAATTTTTTATTCAATGCTTTCGATTATAAAATAAGTCATAATTAAATTAATATTAATAAAAAATTTAAAATAAAGACGAATAATATGTTCATGTATTGTAATTAAAATAATAAAATTAGTTAGTCACGACAACCACGAGAGATCGTGAATACACGGAAGATGTTCTAATTGCATCATCATCTCATTATTATTGCTACATGGATGACCCCTCTCTCTGTGTCCCTTGTGATCCCTTGTGATATAATATGATATGATATGATATGATATATATATATATATATATATATATATATTATATATATATAAAATCAATCAAGTGCTGACCTAAGTATCATAAAATTACAAGAAAGTCTCAGATCGGATCGTTAGCTAACATTTTATATTTTCTTGAGGGAAACACTTGTCTCAATAACACTTGCTACTGGTACTGAAAACTAATTCATTATAATTAATATACTTTATAATTACATTTACTTAACACTGCCATGCCGACACAGGCGGGGTGCGCGGGATCAATTATTAATCTCTCTCACTCGTGCATACAGTATGCTTGCAAAAACAAAGTGAGTAAACATTGGCTAGCAGGTAGGTTACAACATGGTTAACTAATACTCTTTATTCTATAAAATTGTCAAATCTTATACTTTGATTTTCATTTAAGTCTATATATATAGAACTACTTTCTAGTATTATTATTTTTTTTTGTATTTATTTCTATAAATTTTTCTAAATTCTATTCTAATCCTGCTAATCTTGTGGGATCTATTATTTTTTGTTTTATCATTTTAATTCCTCTAGTAGATAACTCATTTATTATTGTATCAGTATTTACTTTATACCTATTTCATGACTTATTACTAACTCTCCCTAAATATCATATTGTAATATTTAACTTATCTCTTTCATAATCTTCATATCTTTTAATAAAAAAAATTCATAAATTTAATAAAAAATAAATATTTATTAAAATAAATTTAATAATAAAATATTAAATTTATAATAATTTAATAAATATTTATTATTATTATTTTTAATGAATGCAAATGCATGTTTAATACATGTTTTTAGCATCATTCGATCATGAGTGAGACGTACGGTAAATATTTTAAAAATAAAAACAATAATAAATAAGGTAAAGAAAGAGAAGTGACACATTATACATAATAAATTATAAAGAGAAAGTGAAAGCAAATGAGATCAGAATCGTGGGAATAAGATAGTTAGGTGTAGAAACTCCTGGATATCCCAATTGTAACAATCAACTTACAGCTGGCATTCAATAGCAATCAGTTACGCATGAGCAAAGGGAGGGGTGAAAAGTCCTATTACGGTACAATTCAATTTGTACGTGTCTCTATACTTCTTTCATTTTAGGTAACTCTTTTTGTTATAATTATAAATAAAATTATAATTTATATTTCTCGTAAATTATATATTATAAAAATTTTATTTAAAAAAAATTAAAATAAATTATATAATAAATTATTTATTTATTAAAAAATAAATTTTAACCCCTTTAAAAATAATTTAATTATCTAATAATAAGTGTAATTATAATATTTTTATACATCGTAGTGTTTCAAAAAAATTTTATTACGTGATTTATATTCATAATTATTAATATTTATTAATTTGTATTTATAATTATCAATATTATTAAATGTTATGTAATTATTTTTTAATTGAATTTTTTTAATTTGTATGCACTAATTAATTTGTCTTATAAATAAATTTATTCGTTTTATATATCTGTCGGTGGCGGATTCCTTTAATGCGGCGAGAGTCAAAGGACACGTGCTCAAATAACATCGTTTTCCCGCCTTCTATGTCCCTACCTAACACAGCAGGCGAAAAACAGTCTTGAGGCGAGGTTTCTCGAGGCTGGTAGATTTTTAGACACACAAATTTTAAAATTGTAGTTAAAATAAATTTAAAAACTAATTTAATAGATTCTTAATTATAAAATTAATATTTAAATCATAATTATAATATAGACGATCATTTTTATTCAAATATAATTATTTTTTTTAAAAATATATAATAAAATTTTTTTTTATTTTTTATAATATTAATAATATTATATAAATAAGTTGATATGGAAAAAAAAATTATGTACTAGCAATTGAGTAATATTATAGTGCAAATTGTATTATTGATGGGAGTGAAGGGTGGGACAAAAGTAAGGGACAAAGTGAGCAAAATCAAAAGGGCAGGTCGTGGAATTGGCATCCATTATATGAACCGTGGGCAATGGTGGCAAATTGGCATTTGATTACTAACCAATTAAATTATACGTTATTATTAAATTGCTAAAAACAGTTTTTTTTTGTAAATTTTATATTATTAAAAAAAAAGGAAAATAATGAAGATAAGAACAAGAAAAAGAATCGAAAAGAGAAGAAGAAGTTAAAAAGGAAGGGGGAGGTAGTGAAGAGGAGGAGCCGCCAGAGAGTAGTTGTTAAGTGTTAGGCGAAGATATCTCGTGCTTCTTGGGTTCTTTCAAATAAAAACCCAAATGATTGAGGAGGCGAATGCGTTGTCTTGTGGTCCTAATCGTTGCTTTTGAATACCTCCTGTTCATTACTTTTATATATATATATATATATATATCTTTACACGTTCGCTGTGTTTGTTTTAAGGAGCATTCCCATCCAATAATTTACATTCAAATTTATAACACTATTATCATAAATTTTACGATCAAACATATAATACCATATTTCTTCATCTTCAACAACTCATATCATCTGTTAGTTTTTTTCTTCGTATTTCTCATCCCTAACAACTAATCGAGACCAAATTTCAAACCTCGAATGATACACGGCATTGAAAATTAGAACAAATAAAAGAAAGATAGAAAGATAAGAGAGGATTGTTCCTAATGCTTCAAGTCCAATGTCGACATTTTAATTCCAAATAAAAGTTTGACTGACTTTAGAGCAAAGGGTTAGAGCTGGGATCTATCTAGAAACAATTAATATTTAGAAAACAAAAGTGTTAAAAGACCCCATGTGCAAATCAACATTTCAAGTGTCTAAGTTAGCAGTACCAAGCTTTAAATAAAATAGAATCATCATCTAATATTAAACAAAATCATACTATTTTTTACTCTATTCCGACCGAAAACATTTAAATTAGCTACTTATATAAATAATAAATGACTCATTTTACTTTCACAATCTTTACCAAAAATAAAAATAATTTGTATCGTGCACCAAAATAATTTATATTTTATATATTTTAAATACTTATTTAAAAATATTTGATTAGAAATTAAGATTGTAGTTAATCATCTTGTACAAATATTTTTAAATTTTTTTGTTATTGTGGTAATTTTTAATTTTATTTTTAAGATTTTTTCAATTCATGCATTAAATTTTTTGTTATATTGGGTTACAAATTAGGAACTTGTTTATAAAAAGAAAATAGATGAATGAGTGGTCCAATTGGAGTAAGAATGGTGGGATATGGAATATAAATATATTTATTTATATTAGACTTGAAGCATGACTAAAATGTAGTTGTTGTTGTTGTTGTTTCTTGCAAGAAATGAAAATGAACTCAAAACGCCGGCCTTCTCTAGCGTTGACGCTCAAATTTCCTGCAAAAGGCTGCAATTCTACTTGATTGACGTTCACATGCCATTGCCACTGCCACTGCCACTGCCGTGCTTCCGAATCATAATTGAGAAATCACATGGCATTTTCCTCTTACCATTCTTGCTCTAAAAATAAAAGATGGTGGTCTAAACGTGTCGGCTTTTAGGATCATATTGCTTTAGTTGGACCCAATATTAATGCTTTCGTTTTTTATGAGAAAGGATTATAACCCTTTATAAATCATCAATTCGATACCATATATAACTAAAAATTAATGGAATTAAATTAAATAATAATAATTAAATGAACATGCATTAAATGACATGATTTGTTTTTGATTTTAAATAAAATTGAAATGTCCCGCACATGCGCTCACGTGGCACATTTTACAACCGTTGGATAGTATACATATAGAAATCGAAGCTATGTCAGTTAGTTTGGGCCGGATGTTTTTTTACTATTATTTATGGTAAAAGTCTGTAGCTGGCCATGAGAAGTTACTGCCCACTTGCAAAATTGAAGCAGCTGGAAATTGATTAGAAGTATAATTGTCGACCAAATGGAAGGAATGCAAGTGAACAAACAGAGTTTAATTATTTAAATAAAATAGGATTAAATTAAGCAGGGCAGGGCAGGGCAGGCCAGCTAGCTAAACTGCAGTTTAATGTATTAATCAAACATATCACTACAATTGAATTGGTCCCCAATGACAGCTCCCTTCTAACGACTACTACTATTATATAAACCAAGCATTTCATGCTTCTCTGAACTACACATCAACTAGAGCAGAAACTCTTCTCTCTTTCCCATTTTCCTTCTCCTAATTCTCGGTTCTACATTTCATTGCAGAAAGCTAACCACATTGATCGGAATAGGTTAGCTTTTCCCGGCAATCCGATGTCGATTCCGGGCGGAAACCCGCCTCGGGGTCATTTTTTGCCCCAGTTATTGGTGGCATTGTTTGCCATGATGCTTGCTTCAAGCAACACAGTTTCAGTCTCTGCTGATGCTTATCCTTACTATTCTCCTCCACCACCCGAAAAATCTCCGCCTCCTCCTTATGTTTATAAGTCCCCGCCGCCGCCATCACCTTCTCCACCACCACCTTATGAGTATAAATCTCCTCCACCACCATCTCCTTCTCCGCCGCCACCTTACCATTACAATTCTCCGCCTCCACCATCTCCTTCACCACCTCCACCTTATTACTACAAGTCTCCCCCACCACCGGAGAAGTCCCCGCCGCCACCTTATTACTACAAGTCTCCCCCACCACCGGAGAAGTCCCCGCCGCCACCTTATTACTACAAGTCTCCTCCACCACCCAAAAAATCACCACCACCACCACCTTACTACTACGAGTCTCCTCCTCCACCTAAAAAATCTCCCCCACCACCATATTACTACAAGTCTCCACCACCGCCCGAAAAATCTCCCCCACCACCACCATATTACTACAAGTCTCCTCCTCCTCCCAAAAAATCTCCGTCACCACCTTACTACTACAAGTCTCCTCCGCCTCCGGAAAAGTCTCCGCCGCCACCCTACTACTACAAATCTCCTCCACCACCCAAAAAGTCCCCCCCACCACCTTACTACTATAAGTCTCCTCCACCACCCGAGAAATCTCCACCACCACCATATTACTACAAGTCTCCTCCACCTCCCGAAAAGCCTGTCATGCCACCTTACTACTACAAATCACCTCCTCCTCCGGAGTACTCTCCACCACCACCTTACTACTACAAGTCTCCTCCACCACCCGAACAAGTCTCCCCCACCACCTTACTACTACAAGTCTCCTCCGCCTCCGGAAAAGTCTCCGCCGCCACCTTACTACTACAAATCTCCTCCACCACCCAAAAAGTACCCCCCACCACCTTACTACTACAAGTCTCCTCCGCCCCCGGAAAAGTCTCCGCCGCCACCTCTACTACTACAAATCTCCTCCTCCTCCGGAGTACTCTCCACCACCACCTTACTACTACAAGTCTCCTCCTCCTCCGAAGAAGTCTCCCCCGCCCCACTACTACTATAAGTCTCCCCCACCACCCGAAAAGTCTCTCCCACCACCTTACTACTACAAGTCTCCTCCTCCTCCGGAACACTCTCCTCCACCACCATACTACTACAAATCTCCTCCACCACCAAAGCATTACGTCTCACCGCCATACTACTACAAATCCCCACCACCACCCGTCCCATATCCTCACCCCCATCACCACGATTTTGTTCTGAAGGTAGTCGGAAAAGTGTACTGCTACAGGTGCTACGACTGGGGATGTCCAGAGAAGTCGCATGACAAGAAGCATCTTAAAGGTACATCTGAATAAAACGTTCACTAGTTTCCTTAATTACTCATGAATACAATATATTATCTTAATATGGCTAGCTTTAACGTGGTTTTTTTGGACAACAACTAATAACTTGCTAAAATTTGGTGAAACAATAGATATAGATAGAGTTTTGTAATTTGAACAAAGTAATCCCCGATACTAGTCATTTTCCAGCTTATTTAGATATAGATCAATCTTTTTGGGGAGTTATTTGTTATAGATAACAAACGTTTATACCGATTTGTTGTTTTACTAAAATGTGGGGACTAATTAATTAGTTTTCTAGATTATTGTTACAATTTTGACCTTGTTGTATTTTTAATGTTGTTTGATGTTGTCTTAGACATTATTCCGGCCTCATTTTTTTTTGTTTTTTTTTGCTCATTTGCTGTACGGCACAGACCACAGTGAAAATTTAATTAATTAACAAATTATATAAAAGATGAGATCATAGCTGCTTGAAAAATGCAAAATTATAACTACGACAAAAACAAATTTAGTTACTGAAGTAGGCGGAGCGTGCCAGTTGGCTTGTCTTTTTATTTGTCTTGTGATTAATTATTTTATTAAAACATGGAACAGGTGCTGTCGTTGAAGTAACATGCAAGGCAGGCGACAAGATGATTAAGGCATATGGGAAAACAAAGATCAATGGCAAATACAGCATCACAGTGGAAGGTTTTGACTACGGCAAATACGGAGGAGCCAAAGCATGCAAGGCCAAGCTCCACCATGCACCCAAGGGCTCCCCATGCAACATTCCCACTGATTACCACTGGGGCAACAAAGGAGCCAAACTTAAAGTTAAATCCAAGGACAAGTATGAAGTTGTGCTCCAAGCCAAGCCATTTGCCTATGCTCCTAAAACTCCTTACGAGGAGTGTGAGAAGCCCAAGCCTAAGCCTAAGCCTAAACCAGAGCCTACTCCTCCTCCTGCTCCTCACTACTACTACAAATCACCACCTCCACCACCGCCCACTTATGTCTACAAGTCTCCGCCGCCTCCCGTGAAATATCCATCTCCACCTTACTACTACAAATCTCCACCACCACCTGTCCATTCAGAGCCACCTTACCACTACAAATCTCCTCCACCACCATACTACTACAAGTCACCTCCGCCACCGGTACACTCACCTCCTCCGCCATATTACTACAAATCACCTCCGCCACCGGTGCACTCACCTCCGCCACCATACTACTACAAGTCACCTCCGCCACCGGTACACTCACCTCCTCCGCCATACTACTACAAGTCACCTCCACCGCCCCTACACTCACCTCCTCCGCCATACTACTACAAATCACCTCCACCGCCGGTTCACTCACCTCCACCACCATACTACTACAAGTCTCCACCACCCCCCTCGCCATCTCCTCCTCCTCCCTACTACTACAAATCTCCTCCACCGCCGGTCCACTCACCTCCCCCGCCATACTACTACAAATCTCCACCACCACCTGTCCACTCACCTCCCCCGCCCTACTACTACAAGTCTCCACCACCCCCCTCGCCATCTCCTCCTCCTCCCTACTACTACAAATCTCCTCCACCGCCGGTCCACTCACCTCCCCCGCCATACTACTACAAATCACCTCCACCGCCGGTTCACTCACCTCCTCCACCATACTACTACAAATCACCTCCACCGCCGGTACACTCACCTCCACCCCCATACTACTACAAGTCTCCACCACCCCCCTCGCCATCTCCTCCTCCTCCCTACTACTACAAATCTCCTCCACCGCCGGTCCACTCACCTCCCCCGCCATACTACTACAAATCCCCACCACCACCTGTCCACTCACCTCCCCCGCCCATACTACTACAAATCTCCACCACCTCCATCGCCATCTCCTCCGCCTCCCTATTACTACAAATCACCTCCACCACCGGTCCACTCACCTCCTCCGCCGTACTATTACAAATCCCCACCACCACCTGTCCACTTACCTCCCCCGCCATACTACTACAAATCACCTCCCCCACCAGCCCACTCTCCTCCGCCACCGTACTACTACAAATCGCCACCGCCACCGGTCCATTCACCTCCACCACCATACTACTACAAATCCCCACCACCACCGTCGCCGTCTCCTCCTCCACCCTACTACTACCACTCTCCTCCCCCACCCGTAAAGTCACCTCCACCGCCGGTCTACATGTATGCATCTCCTCCGCCACCAACTCACTACTAAGCTCAGAAAATTTAGCCCACAACGTGCAGGATTCATGTGAGTGTTCATTCAATTCATTTTTCTAGGAGCATCAAGTTGAAGTGTTAATGATTATCATATTACCAATTCGAAAGTAGTTTCATCCCTTTTGGGTTTTCTTAAACTGCAGGTTTTTGTGTGAAAAAAGAAATAAAGGAAGGTTCCGGGAGGATAACACCCGTGCATCAAGTTTCCTATCCAAGTCGATTAAATAAGGGTCTGAGCATTGCATTTGATAGTTATAATTTCGATTATGCAGACCGAATTGTTTCGTCTTCTCTGGTGGCCATTGTACACATGCTGCTATTACTATGCTCAAATGGATTTTTCTTCAATGGTTTCCACCGGAAAAGCAGGATCAGGAACTGGGATCGGAGAAGTAGATAGGATTTGGAAGTTGTTGTTATAGTTTGCATTCATCATCGGTTTCTGTTTGAATTTAGTTATTGAATCTAATTTATTATTGTTGTATATGTCATTGTATTAAACTATTGTGAGTATATTTTGTTGCTTGGACCCTCTGGAGCTCTTTGCATTGAGATTGTCAGTAATAAAAGGAAGACATTCCTGTCACAGTTATGAATTAATTCTTCTATCGCGCCTATTTTTCACTTGCTTGTGAGTTAAATATACACATTGAGCGTGCGTGCGTGCATGCATGCATGCAACTCTTTGGCTATTGGCTTGTCCCAATGAAACCTACATTTTACTATATTTAGCAGTTTTGCTTTTTCATGGGGATATTTTACTCCATGATTCCTGTCTTCTCAGAAAATATAAGTCAATGCTGTAGCAAACTGAGCATCGCTCACCTAAGCAGTCATAACTAGGATTTTACAATTTAATTTGGACCACCAGAAGAATTGAAAACTACCAACCTAACTTACATGCATGCATACATACATAACATATGATGATGGAGATAAATGATAATACGAGCATTATTATACATATAAATGATAATTTATTGTTAGTTTTACTTTCAATTTTAATTCAAATTTACTAAATATATATGTTATTAGTCTTTTGTTTGTATACGTTATTGTTTTCTTTACTTATACCATTGTTTTGACGTTCTATCTCTGATACGTATAGAAATTCTTCAAATAATAATTAAAGCAGAGTAAAAGCATGGATGGATGGTTAATTATTATTGGACACGGAAGTCTTTCATATACCAATCACATTCATCTAAATTTGTTGAGTTGTTGATGATAACTTCTTGTTGATTGATTATCAAGTAATATACAACAAGAGTCAAATAATTTGGTAGAAGTGGGCTTCTGGCATTCTCAAAAGAGATGTGAGCTGTGTGATACATAAGAGAGAATCAAATTGGGAAAGCGATGAAAGCTGCTTATCTGCATTCTGATCTGTCTAACTTGAACTTCAATGGAGCAGGTGAAGTTACAGCTGGGAAGTCATCATCATCAACAACTGCTGCTTGTACCCAAATGTAATTTGAAAACATGTGCATATTTATTTCTTTCTGTTTGTTTGTCTTCTCTTTGCTATATGAAATTGAGTACTTGGAATATTTTTCTTGGCCGTAAAAGGGTCCCATACGCTATAAATTGACTCATTTATTAAAGCATTTTGACTATTCTTCAGATAAGCACGTAGAAGGAAAATATGACAACAAATCAGATAGGAATTATTATTTAAGTTTTGGGGGGTCTATTTGCATTGTTCCATTGGGTATAAAACAAATTCTAAATAATATAAAAATAAAAAATTGCAAGAACACTTCAATTGTTTGTGTTTTTGTTGTATCTGAACAATAATGCGAAGACTACTGCAGACGGGGAGAAAAAAATATAGAAACAACTGACCTTCGTCTCATTTGAAATTCATATTGATCGAGTAATCATTTATTGGAGTCCGTTCATCGTGAACGATCCAATAGACGACCCGATGAATGATTCAATGGAAAGTTCCCGACTATCTTCTCTTACCATCTAGTTTTAACAATCCAAAAGATATTTTAATATACAGAGGTTACCCTTAAAGATCATTTCCCAGTAAGAATAATATTACTTCCACATAAATCACTGATTGTACACCATTCCAGCTTTTTTAAGCCCAAAGGAGGTGAATTCAATTACACAAAAATACATTGATATATTTTCACAATTAACTGTAACAAACGCCACCTCTACTGGTAAAGGTGGAAAAGTTCCCAATCAAGAAAGCAGAAAAAACAACGAAATGATACTTAAATCCATGAGTTGGTATTATTTATTTTGCATGTTCACTTTAAGTATTTGGGCCAGAGATGCAACTCAAGTAAACCAGATCTCCCTCTCAACCCTTGTTTTTTTAATCTGCTGTTGTAATGGATATGAAACCCAAAGATAGCCAAACTAACCTTACAAATAGAATAAATTATCTCTCAATGCTGATGGTTTTAATACAACATGCCTGTCCCGGAACCTTCCCTTATTTCCCACGGTTTTTCAACTAATTCATTAAATTAAGATCCATTGTTAACAACATATTAACTCATATATGTGTGAAACAAAATTAATCATACAATTTCATCTTTCAAGAAATCCATCATAACAAAACTATAATCATACAAAGGCAAGGGTTGATATGTGCAACGATAAAATCTCTATCGTAGTCTCAACTAGGGGTGTCCTCCCCTTCGCTTCTATAGATGCCCTCTAAACATTCCTTCGCCCTGTGAACCTTTGACTGAAGATAAAAACTCCCAGTCTTGGCATTCCTCTCAAATAACGCCTCATATTTCTGCACAAGCAGGAGAAAGAAGTTTTAGAAAACCTATACAAAATCAGAGACAAAAAAGGTGCAAAAATACAAGAGTGATAAAACTCACATTCACTATCTCTTCCCAAGTAGTTTCCTCAGATACACCAAGAATCTGCCTGGCCTCTTGCTCTGTCATTACCTTGCTTGCTCTACGAGCCACATTTTGTAATGTCTCCTGGGCAACACCATTTTTTGAGGCATCTGCAAGAAACTGCATGTTAATTATCAAAAGCATCAATAAACATCTGAAGGTAACACAATATTAGCCACAAATATATGCTGCACCATGTTCCTTGTGTTATTCTGACCAAGCACGCATGTTGAAACATACGGGTTGTCATTTACAAAAAGAAATATAAAACGAAAATGAAAACATTTTGATAAGTTAATCTCATAGACTATAATCAACACCAATAGCATATTTTTGGGTCTTCTTACAGCAGATACTTTACTACAAATCAGCAGCAAAAACCTAGCTGAAAATCAATCAAACCAAAGAGATTCTACGTTTCTGAGTTTTAAAAATATTTTGATCAGTTAATCTCATAGAAAATAATCAACACAAAAACCATATTTTTGGGTCTTCTTACAGTGGATATTTTACTAGAAATCAGCAGAAAAAAGGCAGCTAAAAGTCAGTCAAACCAAAGAGATCCATTATTCTTAAGTTTTCTTTTTCAGATCACATCAAACTAGTGCCCGAGATTGGCAGTTCTTTTCAACAGGCTTTCAATAGAAGTTAAAACCTAAAACAGTTACTTCGCTTGCAATATAATGCATGCACAAATCCAACACAGACAACTTAAGTAAAGCTCTATTTAGTAGCGTTCACCTTTTAAATTGTGAAGTCTAAATAAGTTGCCAATTTAGCTTTAAGAACTATACTTGTAAGAAAACAAAATTTCACAGCCATCCAGATTAACCTGACTTTAGAGCATGCAAAGCTACCAGATTGCCTTGATAGCCATCAGGCACAAACATAAAGGCAAATAAAACATTCATTAAGTTCTAAAAACATGCATATGAAGATTATCTATTTCTCTATTTATTTTAAAAGATATTACTAAATATCAATACTAATAACTAAATTTGCATGGTATGTTAGCTTGAAAAAAGTTCGTAACGAAAAAGAAATCATAATTTCAAAACATTTGAATTAGCTAAAAACTAAAATATGATATTTCGTAATTCACACGTCATATATAAATAAAAAGACAACAAATTAAGTACAAACATATGGATGCTACTCTCAACTTTGAGGTTTTAGCTTAAAATCAAACAGTAACAGACTCATCTAGTTGCAGAACCATCACATACCTCGCCTCAATGGTCATTAATAAAAATTAACAGATCTAGAGTTATTAACTTGTTATTCTACGCATGTCATTTCGTAGTGAAAATACACACATGGTATTAATCAAAGTCCCTTAAATTTTGTATAACAATTTTTAGACTTTGCTATAAGTGTCCATCATTTACTACAATGAAATTACTTCACTTTTTCTTCCATCAATATCCAATTTTAGTTTAGGCATTCAACATATCAATAATATCTATGTCTGGAAACCTGGGCACCAGACCATCTTTTACCCCTTGACAAAAACCTGAATAAAAAAAGCTTTTAGGGGACAAGTGCAACTCGCTTCCTAAGATCTTCTAGTGCTGCTTTGACCTATATATCCAAAATAATCTACAGGTTCAAGAGAAAGAAACTGATATTATGTTCTTGTTCATTTTTCATGTCTGTCATCAAAAAGCAGTCATCAAATCAAATGTAAATAGTTTCTAGCAGGAGTAGTAGCTGACATTGCTGGACAGTGAATACATAAGGTGTGATGAACATTTATGAGAAAAATCTTTGAAAATCAATATTACAACATAATGTCTTGCAGGTTAAGATATTGCCCTCCCAGTAAGACTATGAACTTTCGGCAATTTTCCATAGCAGCAACAGGATTGATTAAACAATCATAGCAGAAGATTTGAACAATGAGAATAAAATTAATTCAGAAATTCATTAGTAACCTCACCAAATCAAATATCAAGGGGAAATAGGCTGTTATTCAGATATTTACAGGAGACATAAAATGGCAATGACTAGACAAGGTGACTCAGTTGAAAAATTATGCAGAAACATACTTATTACCAATCAGTAACTATGATACATCATTGTCATGATCATATTGGCATGATTAATATGACCAGAAATGCAAATTCAAAGAAAAAAGAACAACTCTTCATCAATAAATAATAAGTGAAGTCAGGAGAGAAAACCAGGCTATCCCATTGCCAAACTGTAAAATATTATAAAGAAGCACTTTCTCACTGCATACCATATTGCAATCTTTTCTCATATAAATCACCCCATTCCCACGTAGAAAAGTTGAACCAACAGTCCCTCCCACCCAATACCATCAACACTGTGCAGCAACAACCAACCACATGTCAATGATATTTATTTGCTTATCATTGCTAAAAAGTAAAAGATTCTAGTCGTGCTCTGAAACTCTGTCCTTGAAATACTATGAGTGCAATAGCCTGTCCTTAAATACTGTGACTGCAATAGCCATTATATTCTTCAAATAGAATAGGCATTATACAAAAGAAGGAAGATATTTAAAAATTATGTTTGAGAAATTTATAGCCCAAAATTCTCGAAAGAAAAAATTCCAAAAGATAAAATAATAAAAAACCAAGGAAAGTGCTTACTTGCAAGTGCTTGACGATATGCCTGAACTACTGCTCGAGCCAATATGCCAGAACCCATAATTATTAAGTTGGCAAGAATCTTTGCAGCCTAAAAAAGAAGTACACAGATAAGCAAAACATGCAAAATTTGTTCAACAGATCATAAACCAGCAAAACAAGAAAATATGGTAGCAAAATATAAACATATTGTTACGATTTTAGGTGGGTCATTTCAAATCTCTCTCTAATAATAACAGAAAAGCAACATGATAAAGTTTTGGAATCAGAAATTTTGGCCACGTGGCAATGGCTTTATATCATTAAGGAAAAGAGAAAACAAATTAACAACGAAATTGAGAACTACCTACGTGCAAATGCACAGAAGCAGTAACAGGTTCTAATGGTTTTGATTTTGACTAAAACAAAACCAAAGAATTCTAAAATCATTGTTGAAAATATCTCGCGAACAAGAGTTCGCCAACAATTGGTATGAAATTCTCTCTTAACGTCTAATAAGACTCCCGACGGCAACTACAAACAAGGATCTAAACATAATTAAAGTAAGATTCCCGGAATCCATAACTCAATATGGATTGCTTAATTATTCAATCGATGGGCAAACATATCAATTTGAATCAGCACAACGTCATGTCTAGTTTAATCGAAGGCGCAATCAAAAAAGCAATGATCAGACAACGGCACCTAAACAGTTAAGAAGTACAAAAGAAATTGATTCAAATACTGTTTGTAATAAATTGCAAAATCATCCCCCATTCATGCTTCAAATATCAGAAAAAATAATTTTAAAAAATTCATAAATAAAGAAGAGGGGATCAAAGAGATTGAAAGCACGTACCATTTACAGATGATGCTCAGATGGTACTACGGGAAAAACAGAGGAAAATTAGTGGTTTTCAGAATGAACTTGTATTGTAGGGAATCGAAAATAGAAGATTCTAGGGCTTGCTTCGTTTACAAGGGAAAATGGAATTCTTGTTAACTCGGCTCGTTCCCGCAAATAAAAATACAAGAAAATAATGATACCACAATATGAAATAATACCCGACCCGAAGTCCACAAAACCCGCCCACCCAGGAAGTACGGACGCTTTTAATATTGTTTTTTTAAAATTAAAAAAAAATTTACATTATTCTTTTGATTTAGAAAGCGTGAAGGAGGAGGAAGAAATGTCAACAATTAATAGAAATATGAGTGGTTAATGGATGCCTACCTCAAGTCAAAATAACAAGTAAATAAAATGATATTTAATAATTATAAATATTTTCTTTAAAGATAATAAAAATATAAAATTACCTTTTTGCCAATAACTTATTAAAAATATTCATGTAATATTTTTATTTTATTTATTTTATTTTAATTATTATTTGTAAAATTCAGTGATTAAAAAGTAAAAAGCGTAAAAATTAATTTTATACTTATGAAACAATAACAACATACATAATTAGTATATAATTATGTATTCATTTAAAAATAATCTTTAATGCAAATTAAATTTCTTTTATGACCAAACACATTGACGAGATATAATACTTATTAACACTGCTAAACCGGCATTAAATTAAAAAATACAAGTAATTATCTATTTAAAGATTCGTGTCAAATATATTTTAACATACAATTACTTGCTAATTGAAATAATACTTGAAACGATATATGATAAACGTTGAGTGTTAAAATACATGAGTTCGTATTTGTTATTAGGGTTGGGTACATATAAATTGAATTGTTTTAAATTG
Organism: Xylocarpus granatum; assembly: GCA_019650275.1. Lineage (NCBI taxonomy): Eukaryota > Viridiplantae > Streptophyta > Magnoliopsida > Sapindales > Meliaceae > Xylocarpus > Xylocarpus granatum. Next base: position 34,325 of record BNST01002110.1, read on the forward strand.
ATGATTTAATTTAATTTAAAAATTTACTAAATTAGTTTTGGTTATTTTTAAAGTTGAGATGTAAAGAATAGGACATTCCAACTCTGTAATAGGATATTAAGGGATAAGTTAATTGGCTAACTGATTTTTTTTTATAAATAGTGATAAAAATATATTTGGTTTTACATGTTGTTTTATTTATAATTTAAATAAGCAAATGGTGAGTATCTTTGATGTAGGCCAAGCATAAAAGTGATTGGAATCTAGGAAACAAGCACTTGATGCCTTACCATTATTTCATGGTAAAAATCTGCTTGCTGTGTAGGTGGCTAAAAAAACTAAAAATTGAAATAAAATAAAAAATAAAAAATCTTGAATCCAACCACCTGATGTTCTGCCTCACCGTAAAATTCAATTATTTATTACAACAAAAAAAAATATTAGTAATTTTGAAAAATACTAAAGACCCGAATTAGCTGCGCTGTACTTTTAATTCTATTTCTCTCGCCGGTTTTATAGGAAGGGAAACAAACCAAGACCGAAACTAAGACCGCTCTCCTGTTTCCGGATGAGCATTTTCTTTTTCTTTTTCTTTTCTTGGTTTTAGTCTTAATTGACGTCCTCTCTGCTCACTCTCTTCATTATTTTTTCTTTTTTTTTGGTTGGATCTGGATTTCATTTCATTCCAATTCTGTTTCGCTTCGATTCTAACAGGTTTTAATTTTGATTTTTTTAACTTTTGCCGCTGAATTGAATATGAGGTTATATATTTTAGATCTAATTTGTAGATTTTGAATCTGAATCAGCTGATTCTGGTTTACCTCCCTCGACTTTGATTGTTAATTGCTGGATTATAATCACGTTATTAGTTTTTATTCTTCTATTTAATCTGCGTCTTATTTTGTAAGTGCTACGATGCAATTTTCCTCTATTTAATCTGAATGTATAATTGAATTCCTTTTGTATTTCTTTCATAATGTCTCTGCCTCATTTTGTGAATAAATGATTATTTGATTTTTGATAGAGGGTTAGCTGATGAATTTGGTGGGTGCTTCGAATGTAATGTGTTTTTTTTTGTTTATTTGTGTTTAAAGATTCTCTTGGCGGCCTGCGTGCTGTGCATTTACTTTAGTTGTTTGTGTTCAATATAAATATTAATGTTTTTAAGTGATTTATATATCGATTTATCTATTGCCTCACCATTTTTATCATATGAACGAAAATTTTTATCACCATTTTGATGAGTTTGAATGATCTGTACTTGAACTTTCTTGTTCTGGTAATGTCATTATTTATTGGGTTGTTATCTGTTATTAATCATTTTTCTTTCTTTAAACAGGGCATGAAAAATATTTTGAATTGATTTTTTTTTCATTTGAACAGGGTTGGGTCAATTTGAACTGCTATTTATTGTGATTGATTATCTTAAACTCAGTTGGCAATGAAGAAAGCCTTTGATCAAACTTTTAGGGACATGTAAGCGTGAAATTTTAATTAGTTCCTATACCTTTAATCTCTTTGATATTCTAATGTTTGATCTCTCTTAGTATCTTTTACTAATGTACGTTGTCTAAATAGGAAATTGAGCTTTGGCTTGAATTTTTTTGAATTTCAGTAGTAGAAGGCTTTCTAGATTCTTGAATCATTTATTCCTCGGCTTTGGCCCAGATGCTTTTATCAGGCGTTTTATTGATAAATTTCAAAATGTTTTGCAGCCACTTTTGCCTAATTGTTTGTCTCTTTTTCTCGTTCTTGCAGTAAGAGAGAGGTCAATAAGAAAGTGCTCAAAGTTCCTGGAATAGAACAAAAGGTTCCCTTTTCTTCATTAAACTCCTTGTTTGATTAGCTAGTTATTGCTAGTTAGGGCTACATTTGTGGATTTGATCTTATAAGCTCATTTCATGAAGTTCATTTTAACAATCTCCGAAATGACACTGGTAGTTCCTTCGTGTTGAATTTTATGTTTGCTGATATATGGTTTTTGTTGTTTTGAGTCAGTTTATAGCGACAGTGCAGTGTGACATCATGTGATCTTAGTTTAGCATGCAAAAATTTATAATACAAGGTTTTTTTTCCCCCTTCAGGTTCTTGATGCCACTAGCAATGAGCCCTGGGGTCCTCATGGATCACTGCTTGCAGATATTGCCCAGGCTACCAGAAATTAGTAAGCTTGAATAATTTTTCCTTAGGTGCCCTGCATTAGTTTGGTTGGTACAAGGAACTCAGTTTGAAAAATTTTGCAGTCATGAATACCAGATGATTATGGCAGTAATTTGGAAACGAATTAATGACACTGGAAAGAATTGGCGTCATGTCTACAAGGTCAGCATTTCTTTGGATTCATTTGTTGGATCATGATGCTTACACTCAATATTTGTTTCTTCTGCTGGTTGAGTTTGTTTTTCTAACATATCTTTCCCTTTTGGGTGCTGTAACTGTCCAACTATTATGTATATCCATGACTCTTATTGGCTATTACACTCATCCCCATTTTAGGCACTAGAGCTGTTAAATTATTTTCTTCCACATGTTGCATCTTTTACCTATCTTCTTGCAAAATAGAACTGAAAGTTATCTTGTGTTGCTTTAGGCTTTGACTGTTTTGGAATACCTGGTTGGCCATGGGTCTGAGCGTGTTCTAGATGATATCCGAGAACACTCATATCAAATATTGGTATTTTCCAGTTCCTTAACGCTGTTTGAAAGCTATAAAAAGTCAATTACATGCTTTACATCTCTCTGATTTCTTTATAGATATCTGATAGCAAATCTTTTGCCTATATTACAGACATTGTCTGATTTCCAATATATCGATTCTAGCGGAAGGGACCAGGGTAGCAATGTCAGAAAGAAATCTCAGAGCCTCGTGGCCCTAGTAAATGATAAAGAAAGGATAATAGAAGTTAGGCAGAAGGCTGCTGCTAACAGGGACAAGTGAGTTTGATCTAAAAACAGTAAACCTACATGCTTTCATGGGTTTCTGCTGTTGGTTTTATCACGTGTCTTGCATTAATTTACTTTGGTTTTTGAATGTTTCATATTCAACTGTGTTATTTTATCAGTAATGCTATGTAACAGGAAAGAGCTAAATTAATTCTGGCAACCGCCTTTTGTACAGACTCTAAAAAGGGTAAAAAAAAACCCCGACTTTTTATGCAGTTTAACAGCTTTAGCTCCCCACACCTTTTCAAGATGATACTGTCCGATAGACATTTCTTTCCTAGTGACATTGTATGGCTGCCACCTTAAATTTTTGTACAGAAGAAAATGTTAAACTGCTTACGCTATGCTGAATGATACTCATGCAGATACAGGTTTCTTTTATATTGAAAGTATATATATATATTTTTTCATTCTCATATGTTTTCTTGATTGTTGTTATGACAAATGGTGTTAAGCTTTCCTCTTAGTTGTGTTTCCTGCAGAAGATACTATGGATTTTCTGGAAGGATAGGATAGGATAAAAACATGACATTACTTTAATCCTACTTGTGTTTTTTTCTAGATAAAAGTATTGGATTGGTGTCATGTATGTTGACCTATGTTTGGTGCAGGACTTGATATGATATGATGTATTATATTTTTGACTCAGTATTCGAATTATTATATTTTTGACTGATTATTCCTGTGTGAGCTGTTTTTGTTAAAAAAAAATTGTCTTCATATAGTGTATGAAATTGCAAGATATCCTCAAGCATTATAACTTAAATGTTTAAAAGAAAACAGTTTCTTTACTTAATAAATATGGAGCAAATCTAATTGATGTTATGGAAAGTTCAAATCTGAGATTGGCATGTTTGGGATGCATTTCAATTTTAGATACAGCACTCTAATAATCAAGCAGCAAAAGTTGGACTTCACCATTCATTGAAACCAATTCTATGCAACTTGATTTTATCCCACTCTTGTTACAGTGGAGATATTGCAGGGTATTGGTGGGGTTATTAAATTCTAGGTGACATGGACAATAGTGGAGCAGACTTTATGTGATTTATTGATTTATGCTTTTTGTCAGCCCTACACCTCTCATCTGATGGAAAATAGTAGATGCGAGTCTGTTTACCATTGGGTGTTCATCTTGTCATCAACAAGAAGCCAGGGGAATGAGATGGTGTGAGAGGCTCAACATCTATCTCACTTGCATTCTCTCTTTACTTATTGTCCTGCCAGTGGTAGCCAAAGATTGCCCTGATATTGGCTGGGTCAGGTTATTGATAAATGCTCGGATTTCTCAACACAACCCTCCATCACCATGTTCATTTTTTATTGCATTGTAGCAATGGTTAATCTGGACATGTCCCCTAGTGATCTATCTTGTGGCACAGCAACACGAAATACTGCTACTTTGTTGTTTGACATGCCAAATGTACCCTTCATTTGCTTGTTACTTGTACGTTACTTCATGAATGGATCTAAAATCTATTTGCATTCATGGAAGTTCTGCTCTCATATGAAAGGTCAATATATCTAGTACATAGCTTCTACGTCACCTAGCATTCCAGATACTTTATTTATTTATTTTTATAATTCTACATCTGTTGTACTTATCCTATGCAGTTAATATCCTTAATCCCTTGGCTTTTATATAAATCAGCCTAGAAGCTGGTTATAACATGCACTTTTCCAGAACTGGTGCATCATTTTTCTTTAAGTTCCACAATCTTGTGATAATAAGGTCATGATAACTTTTCTGGATTTTTCTTGCTGAAAATCCCCTGAATAAATGCTATAGTTTTGCTTTTCTGCTCAAAAGTTTTCTTAATTGAGTACCATTAAGTATAAATTTTGTTCTTGTTTATTCAACAGGTTTCACAATACATCAACAGGAGGGATGTATAGGCCTGCTTCGTATTCAAGTTCAGGAGGATATGGTGACAGATATGATTATGATCATTACGAAGGGCGCTATGGAAGTAGGGATGATGATCAAAATGGTTATGGAAATGGAAGAGAGAGAGAGTATGGCAACAGGGATGATGATCAGTATGGCAGAAATGGAGACTCATATAGTCGTGATGGTGATCGTTATGGCAGAGATTATGAAGATCGCTATAGGAGAGATGGGTACAGGGATGATAACTATCGTGGAAGAAGTAGAAGTGTTGATGGTTACCAAGATGGCTCTGGCAGGGACTTTGATAGAAACTGTGATTTTGATGAAGAGAGTCAATTATCATCTCGGTATGCATGCCCTCTTTAGAGATCTATACATCACTGGTCTTTTCTATAGCTATATTAGTTCAGGCAGTGCTTTGGTTTTAGAACCTTGTCCTTTTTTATTTTTTTTTATTGCTGTAGTTAATTTATATGTTCATACAGAATACGAAGAGGAACTAGCAAGCATTGGGCTAGAAATTTAAATGAAGAAGAATCATAAAACTATGCCTGGACTGCACCATTTAAATTAAAGTAATTCGAGCATTTGTAGTCCTTGCTGTATGCGATATGTGTGCATGAGTTTTATCTTCCCCAGACTGATGATTGTTCTCATTAGCAAAGATATAAAATAAGTGGTGTAGTTGCAATTAGTTGATGTTGTTGGATGTTCTTGGTTTCTTCTTAAGCTCGGACTGAACATGATTGAAAAGCTTCAACCATTTATTAAAATGTTGTATTGGCAGGCGGCTTGGGCAGAAATTTTCTGAACAAAATATTGGTGCTCCTCCTAGTTATGAAGAAGCAGTAAGCGAATCTCGAAGCCCTATTCACAATGAAAGGTATTCATTTTGTGACATTGAGTGCTGTGAGATTTCCTTACAACATTCTCATGAGTGTGGTTCAATTTTTACATTGTTAATAAAAGGGATGGAGAAAGTTCAGCACCAGCTGTGCCAAGAGCAATTTCTCCACCTGCTGCTTCTGGAACTTCTTCTCCACCTGCTGCTCCAGGATCTTCTTCATCTTCAAGTCAACATCCAAGCCAAGCAACTAACAGTTTTGGCAACTCTACATCTGCTAACCAGGGAGCTATGGCTTCTGATGAATTTGATCCACGCTGTTCACATCTAGGTACAGCAATTCCCATTTTCTTCTCACTGTTTTGCTAAAACGGTGAAGTGCTGTTTGTAAGGTATTTTTGTGGTTAAGACTTTAAGCATATGTTGACATTGGGTTAGGCTGTTAATGCTTATTGCATTCTGTGTTGGCATAGATTCTTTCAAATTAATGTTCTACTTTGTCTGCTTCTTTTAATTGCAGTTTTCCTGCTTGAGAGCAATTCAGAGTTATTGCATATTTAATATCTGGTGCCAAGATTTCTTAATTCCATTTTAGATACTTGCCTCGGGTTTCTGGGTATGGGAGTATAGAAATGGCATGTAAAGCTGATTTAGGCTGGGTTGGGGTGTTCTTTTGTCTATTACGTAGTGTTTGTCTAAACTAGACAAAGGCGCTTTGTAGGGCTTGTGAAGTTGAGAAAGCACATTTGGACCTGCAGAAGCACTGCCAAATGCATCCATAATGTCAACTTGGTTAGCATGAAGATTTGGCTGGCGTTTCTACTTTAGTATTGGATTGGGGTGGAAATTTGATTGAGAGATAATATGAAGTTGATTTTTGCCCAAAGCCATTTTGACAAAAAGGACAATTTCTCAATGATCAACAAATGTTTTTATATATATGTTTTGTGTCTCCATTTCTGCATACTTTCCATTCTGCAAATTTTCTCTTATGTCAAATGGTATTGTTTGGAGATTCCACATCATATAGATCTTTGTTAGTTTATTTATTTTTTAATTTTTAACATTTATGCAATTGAGGCCATTAGATGGAGCAGGAACTAGTGTGAGGCTTTATTGATTTTCAGTTGGCTGTCTCCTGTAACTTGGTTTGAACCATATTTACCTACTTTTATTTAGCCACTCTGTCAGAATGCTTTTTGGAGGCTAATTTTTACTTGCTGTTGATCTCATCTAGGAGATAGAATATTCTACATTCATGGATCTTATTTCAAGCTATTATTTCTGACTGTATTCTAGACGTCAGGCTGTGCTTGATGTGCTGATCTCATTTGGAACTTCAAATTTTGATGTATCTGCTTGTGCACACAAATGCAAGATGGTGACCATGTATGCTAACCCTGTATGGAATCCATTCATGATCTCCTCTTGAAAGAGGAATTGAATGCCCTGTGTGATAAGATGCTTGGTTTGGGCACCCATGAGAGTTGGTTCAAGTGATTTCCTTGTATCTGTAATTTTGGTTAGCTAATAGTGTCATATTCCTGTTTATATCGTGTTGCTTGATGGAGAAGAGGGCTTTTCATGCAAAACAGGGAATATTATTAGTAGTCACATGTTTTCTTAATTCTTTTCACTGAGTCAAATGACTGAGGTTGGTAGAATGACTGAGGTCCTTTTATGAGTTATGATGTGCCATGATTGGCAGGAGGTTGGGGTCTGATATGATTGTGGATGTAGAAGTTTTCAGACGCCAATTGTCTTTGTTGCTGCTACTTTTGTAATGATCCTTCAGTGCCGGAAACTGATTTTTTTTCCTCTACTTTTACCAGCTTCTGTTGCAACTATTGCAAAAACCAGTGGCCCTACTACCTCAAACAGTGCCGAAATGGACTTGCTTGGCTCCCTGTCTGACCCATTTTCTTCAAGTGATTTGTCCATTATGCCTGCCGTGCCTGCAACCTCTACTGTTGAATCTGATGCATATTCAAATTCTGGCTCTGTATCCGCATTTAGTGCAATGCAATCAGCATCCAATGTTATGAATCAGGTAGTGATTCATTTAATTATGAACATTCTTGAGATCCATTTTCTTGGTTTGACATATAGCAGGGGCTTCATAATTTGGGACAATTTCAATTTCTTGTGATATTTAGCCTGTCTGGTATCTTGAAGTCCAGTTTTCACTTTCGACTGTAATAATCATTGGAATGCATATCTTCAATACCATCATATGTTTTTAAAATAGCGTTGCAGCAAATTGATTTCCTGGCACCCTCAAAACTTACTGTGTTAGTTTGTGGGAAGGAATTGTAGGCATTCATTTAGAACTTCAAATGTTATGCTTGTCTAAGTGCATGCTATATTTACCAACAAGCAATATGTGATTGCTTATAGGCAAGATCTCTTGTTCTTTTCCTGGTTTTCCATATCTTAGTCTTGCAGATGATCTTATAGTTGTTAGTGATTGAACCATCATAGTGATTGTGTTATGAAGAATTAAATGAAGTGACTGCATGCAAACTGTAAAACAGTCCTATTTGCACTTCCTGTAATGAGAGTAAATAGAAAATTATGTAGAAAAGATGAAAATTGATTAGAGATGTTGTTGAGATGTTAAGAAGGAAAGATATTCATTATGGAATGGTTTCAGGTTTAAGTGATGAACAGATGCATGATATAAGCACTAACTAGTAGATGTGATTCTTGAAGGCTGGAAATAGAATTCTAAGATTTGTCTTTATTTTTCAACTTTGTGGATAAATTTTACACTCGTGGATGATGAGTACTGAGGGAGACTTGGTAAATGAAAAACCTTCATTGTTATGTTGGACTTACCATATATGTGTGTTGTATACTGTTTTAAATTTCTTTTGTCATATCATCGTAGTTAGATGAAATTACTTTTCTTTAATACAGGCATTTGAAGATCCGTTTGGGGACTCTCCGTTCAAGGCTATCCCTTCTACAGACAGCACCCCAGCTCACCAACAAACTACACCATCTACTTCTCCTACCCCACCTAACTTGAATCAAAATGCCGAACTTCCCCAGCCAGCTGCTGCAAACACGAAATCAGTTTCCAACTTTGGGGACTCATTTTATGATATTACATACTGTTCACAAAATGTCTCCAATGTTCAGCATTCTCCAGCAAACTCGCTGTTTTTGCCTCAAGAACTGTCAACTTCGCAGCAGGAGACTGATATTCTGGCAGATATCCTTCCTCCTGGACCTTCACCTGCTGCAGCATTGCAGGGAGCCTTTTCAACTCCAACTGGCCAACCTGCAGAGCCAAGTGCTGATATGTATGGAATCTTCCATCCAGTTATGGGATCAATGAGTCCAGTAGCATCAAGCATGGCCCCGCAAATGTCTTCGGGGTCAACTACTCAGCATAGCAGTAATAACTTTATCTCACAGGGTAGTTCCACAACTCCTGTCGCTTCTTACATGGCTCCTCAAAGTCAAGCTGGACCAGCTGCACAGTTTAACAGCAGCAATTTCCTACCACATCAGGGTTCTGCAGTCCCCACTGCTTCACACAGTGTTGGTCAAAATCCAACTGGTCCAGCAACACAACAGCACTATGAGTTACAGAATAACCTTCTTCCTCAAGCAGTACCAAATCCTCCAACAGTGTCACAACCAGCTGTTCCCTCTTCAACAGGATCACTTTCTATAGTGCCGCAACCTCAACCAACCAAAGATAAGTTTGAGCCCAAATCAGCAGTTTGGGCAGACACGCTTAGTAGAGGGCTAGTTAACTTGAATATATCTGGACGTAAGTGCTTTGTTTTGATGTCTTAAAAATGTATTATAGGTTTCCGATTGTTGATTGTCTGCTGAAAATTAACATAATTATATATTTTTCTTTTGGTTGTGCAGCTAAAACAAACCCGCTGGCAGATATTGGTGTTGATTTTGATGCCATTAATCGGAAGGAAAAGAGGATGGAAAAACAACCTCCACAGGCTGCGGTAACATCTACTATCAGCATGGGTAAAGCTATGGGTTCTGGTTCTGGCTTAGGTCGTGCGGGTGCTAGTTGTATACGGCCACCGTCAAATCCTATGATGGGTTCTAACATGGGTATGGGGATGGGCATGGGCATGGGTGGTGGTCCAGGTGCAAACATGGGTATGGGTGGTCCTGGTGGTGGCATGGGTGTGGGAATGGGAATGGGTGATTATGGAGGCATGAATCACCTTATGGGAATGGGGATGGGGATGAATGCAGGCATGAATATGGGAATGGGCCAAGGAGTCCACATGCAACCTCAAACTGGGATGATACCACCGGGATCAACTATGTCGGGTGGTGGTTATAGGCCCATGATGGGTGCTAGTGGCTATTCTCCTCAACAACCATCTGGTGGTGGCTACTGATGAGAAATAAGAGCAGCTTCCCTGTTCGAGGGTTAGTAGATACTTGTTATAGTGCGAGGTAAAGAAAAGGTTGGCATTGCAAATATATTGTTATCTTGTAACCCTTTATGATAAACTTCTAGTCTCATATATGGTTTTGAAAACTGTATTTTTGCATCAAGGGTTGTAATTTTCGGGAGAGTGACCCAATGTGATTGATGTTCACTCGTGTTATTTTAGATCTGTCATTTACGGCATTGGTCCTTGCCAGTCACTGGAGCGGTTTTTGTTCATTGATTTCTTGAGGTGTTGTGAAGTTGTACTAGTGAGGAAACCTTTTTGTAAGTTGCCTTCTTTTATTCTATTTTCATATTCTTTGAGACTAACGGATCTACGAGTTTGCCTACTTACTGAACAATGAGTTCTATAATTCATTTTTGTACTTGTAATTTGTTCCTTTTTACTAGCATTGCCCTGTTGATGTAAATCTAAATCCACTGTCTGTTTATGCGATGTTCCTTTGCATTTTTGTTTCAATGAAACCAACCATGCTGGTATTAGACAGTTTGCATTATTATTGATAGTTTACAAGGAGGAAAAAAATGTAAAAATTATTAACAATACAAGGCGAAGGCAATCCCTAATATACACTTGAAAAAAACATCCAAAACATTAATTTGAAATTAACCTCTACGTAATAGACAGACCAGAGCCTCAACATATATACTTGTTACTGTTATTGTTAATTTTTGTGCTGCTTTGGTGTTTCTTTGAAAATATTCGAAGAAGACCAAACTCAGTCATCCGCAGCCAACGTGTGACACTTTAATTATCAAAGCCTAATTTCACATATTAAAAAAGACATCTACACTTAAAAATATCTTTGTTCAAAGCCTATTAATATTAAATCTTTCTGAATTTTCCACATCCAGTCGAAGAAGTATATAAGCTGAAGAAGCAAAGAGCGATGCATCTATCCATCCACAAGCTCCACTTGAAGAATTTCCAATTACACTTGTTCAGTTATCTGGAATAAGATTCAAGATGATATAATAAGATATGCAAGCAGATGAAGAATAGACAACCAAAGCTCAAGATCGTGACTGTCAGAAGATTAACGCACAGAAGCAGTAATCTTTAAACTATTTTGAATTGGGATTGAGTTTTCTTTTACACGCAGCAAAGGAGCATTTACCTCTGAACAGGTGCACAGCAGCGACTGGTGGGTTCTGGATTCATTCGAGAAAGACCTGAATTCTGTCACCCATTGTATCGTTAAAATCTAACAGCAGCTTCCCTCCCACTTCTTCAGCAGCATCATCCAAAAGTTCTTTGATGTTTACACCCCCCAGTGCTGTATTACACAACAAGTGCAATTTTGAATTACGATTTCCAGGATTAATCTGGAAAAAGACATCAGTGATAGGAAAAAGTTTGTTTGATAAATTGTACCTGGAACTATATTTGTGATTCCATCCAAAAATCCAGCCTGTGGAGAAAAAAATGAAAAAGATGATGGTTAATTTTATATAAAACAAAATCCAGCACATCGCATTACTAATGCACTAGATTAATCACAGCAGATGTGAACCATTGCGAAGAGGTTATGTTGCCCCAGAATGAAACCTATGGTAACTGTATTTCAGAAAAACTTGAAAAAGAAGGGTGGGTATATATATTTCATTTTGAAGAGAGAGAATGGTGTTCTGAAGACTGTACAACCAACTTTACATCATTACTACAAATTAGCTCCACCCCCACCTCCCTGGTTCAAACGTTTATTACCTGCCGCCATATTTCCACAGCGAATTATGCAACTAAGATTGATGCTGTGTACTGTGCAAATTGTGAAAGTAAGCAGCTTAATGTTTTGTGCAAAATATTTTAGCTCTAAATGATGTCATCTCACTGAAAATATGGTTGTATTGCGCTAACTATACTTAAAGAAAGAATGAGATGAATAGCTGTAAACAGTTGGACTACCAAGTAAATCTATACAATAAAAAGAAATAAAAAATAAAAATTGATTAGGAAAGAAGAGTTTTATTGTTCAAGGAGATTTGGTACTTAAAATGATATGAAAATGCAAATTTAATCCGAAAGATAATTTGAACATATTTGTTAGTACAAATATAAAAACAAAAAAAGAAAATAAGGGAGTTATCTTGACAGCAATGTGTGTTGAAGGATGGAAAGAAATAGATAAGCTTTATCGTGCAATAAAATGCAAAATTTCAAAAGACAAATCAAACTTGTTCAGCACGTTGATTATATTTACACATCATGTGTGAATCACTAATGTACACTACCTTTTATCTTTAAAAAATTAAGAAATTTATATCAATGAAATGTTAATTCACAGAGAAATATATATTCATGAAAATTTCAATTATCAAAAAGCCAAACCATTTTGCGTATTGCATGTTTTCTGTGCTATTGTAAAAGTTATGATGCTGGGTGGCATGACCAGATTTGATTCCTCATGTAAAGTGTAGCCTAATTATTCGTCATTTGGATTAAAAAAAATGCAGGCATATTGAGGTAGAACTGGAAGTACATAAGTAGAATAGTAATATGGAATTCTGTGACTGCCATGGAAAGAGGCTTACTGGAATTCTGACATCAAGTTTCTCAAATCCATCTCTGCCTGTTAATTTGATCCTCAATGTACGAGACCAGATCCCAGAGAAAGGCCCACCTGAACGATCTGCACCAGAGTTAGTGTATACTTCAGGAGTAATCACTTCAACCACAGGATCTTGGGCACTTCTTCCTCTTTGTGATGTATCATCTTCAGCCATTGGTTGGATACTGTATGAGTTACTGATCACTGACATATAACATATTCATGATTAAAAATATGATTAGGCAAATCCTTGTATTAAGATTACTTTGAATTGACTGGTAAGCTGGACAAAATTGGCCAACACAAGTGGGTTTGCTAAAATGACAAATTCTTTTTCTCTGATAAAGAAGGCAGAACATCAATGAACTCTCAGAAATGAAAGGTTTCTAAAAATTTCAGAAGACTGCCAATACGATTCTAAACCGGATAAAATGTGCAAGCAACGAATGGCAGCTGGAATAAATTATTCACCAAAAATAGCTTGTTAGTGTCTGTTATATGTCTGTTTATGCTAAATGCAACTTAACTCAGTTGCACCCACAAATAATTTGTCCAATTGAAAGCAGAAGGGGAGAGGGGAGACATAATCTGCTGGTCAATCTTCCGCTACAAGATAAAAGGTTGGCTCCATATTACAATCAAAGAGAGATCAGTTTATCTTGGAGAAATCTAGAGTTAGGGAGGAAAAAACTTGTTTCAGTTTTAAGAGGCCAGAAATCTCACCCACCTTTTTCTGAAGACAACCGACTCGTACGAGTGGCATACCGTTTCTCTTCTTCATAATAAGTGTCGAAACCTAAGATTTCCTTGATTTCTTCAAAAGATGGCATACTTCCAGGAGGAGGAATACGGCCTCCTTTAATGGCAGTCAGTGAATCCTGCAAAAGAGTTGTAGACATTAATTACAGTAAGGTTATAGTACAAAAAAATTTACCACAAATGAGGAAAGTTTCATTCTATGTAGCAATATTCATATTACATTTATTGAACTATTACCGAGCAGCAGATGTTTAAGAAAGAATACATCAACCTAAAATTGCTATGAGTATAAATGTAATGTAATAATGCTACAAAAACAAAGTTAGGATTTGTATCCCAAGTGATGGGATTGTTAATATGGCATTCATACAAAACTAGCTTATAGAACAATAAGGTAAATAACTAAAAGTTAATAACAGTTCCTAATAGTGCCACATCACCTGACATATCAGTTAAAATACAAACTTTGTATTCCAATTTTGCTAGTGTTATTGAAAGTAAATCCCAGCTATCAATTACATAAACCCTAGATCTGACTTTCAAGACGTAAAATATTGGCTTTAACCAATATGGCTAGCCACCAAACGTCAAGCCTTGTAAATTTCATATACATATAGAGATCACAAAAACACCAAAATAACAATCAAGTGACAACCAAATGGTGCATGCTTCATTCAGTGGTGAATAATAGTTAGAAAATCCAAATTCTCATGTTTTTGGGCATTGCTTCAAGGTTTCAACCCATCAATTCAAGTATATCAATTGGCCATTACAACAAGAATTCAAGCAAAGCCAATCAAAAAAACTATGTCAAAATGTAAATTTGAAATTTACTAATATGTTGTGATGAATTAATGGAAATTCTACTAATGGAAAAAAGCAAAATAAAATTATCAAAAATTACAAAAGAATAAAAGCAACATCTTTTTTTTCCTTTTAATTTTCATTTATTTTTTTAGGTTACCACACCCTCCTACCAGGTTGGTAATGAGGGAGATTCAATCCCTACTTGTTTCCCCTGTTAAAGGAGTAGCCAACTGGACTATCCTTTGAGATAAATAAATAAACAAAATAAAGAAAAATTTGAAGCAAACACCTTTACATTAATCACAAATACAAAGTAGTCTTATATACTTCTAAAAGTGTAAGAGTTCTCTTTTTAGTAGTCTGCAATGATTATCTTTTCCCTTTTGCAGTTATAAATGGTGATCCATCCATGCATAGCATTTGATTATAATTTTATGCACAGTAGAAAACATCAAAGAAATCTGACCTGCATTGCTCGAATGGATACTCCTATCAAGGAAAGGGGGTATGCTACAATTTTAAACCCAAGCTCCTCGAGTTCAAGTGGATTAAGAATTGGTGTTTTACCTCCACCTTCAAGCATATTGGCCTATGCAAGAAACAGATCTATCAGACAGAAATTTTATACTTTCTGTACTGATAATTTTTATTTCACCAGGCATTTCTAATATGTGCCAAGAATACAACTAGAACAGTTCAAGTTAAACAGATGAAACTGACAACTATTAGATAAATGGGAAAGAATACTGCTGTAAATAGCAGAGGAAGAACAAAAGAACACAAGTTGGGAACAAATGAGATCATATCAGTGCTCATCTATCACTGGATTAAGTGAAGAAATAAGAAACTTTGTTTACACTTCCTGTCACAATATGATAGCAGTTAAGCCACACAAAATTCAGGAGCAAGGCTCTCATTAAGAGTTACCATCAAATTGAAGAAAGTCTTAAGATCAAGAAGCAAACCCCAGCATAAGCAATTAAATGCATTTATGCATGTCAACTAAGTGTTGTAAGTAAATTGTTCCCGGTTGTTCATTTAATCTTTAGCTTAAGCTTTTTCTCCTTAAGTCAAGCATAAGCACTATACCATTTGTCTCAAGGGTTGTTTGAACATATACCATAATCTATAGACACAAAGAAAACAGTCTTGTTTTGACATGGATACAGGGTGTCAGACTGGGTGACTCAAAAAAATTGAAACACAAGGACGCAACTTGATGTTTGTATGTTTGTGCATTTACAGTACTAAGCATACATAGGGGATGTTAGTGACTCTTGTGCTTGACTTTGAAAGCATAGAAACTAAAGTATTTGGTAAACACTCACTTTTATTAGGTAGCTAACTTTTACCACTCACCCCTTCACTTACAGTTAATATCTAATGGTATTTTCCACAAAAGTTATGGATTAAAAGTTCTACAATACCTTAATCCCAAACATACACATGGTATACCATGAAAGTAAGTTCATTTTCACGCGTGAGAATTATAGAAAGTAAAACATTTTGTAGGCTGGCAACTAAATGAAAGCTCCATAAACGTTCATATGAATGCAGACACCAATTGTCATGAGTATTGTGTCCTCAGGTCAATTACATTCCAAATTCTCATTACAAGCCATACAAGGCAAAGGAATTTAATAAAATGAAAAAAGAAAATTTGAAAATGATTCCAAACACACCTCAAGCTGTTTGGTTTAACCAAAACTCAAGATTGTAAAACAGAACAAAACTACACAACTAAACATTAGAAAGAAACCGTTAGCTGGACTTCAACAAACATGGTCAATTCAATGCACTTAAACCTCTAAACTGACTGTGTAATTGAATTTTGAGAAGGCCCCATATACAAACTCGGGACTGTAAATTACAACTGTCTATAACAACTTATACTGCATTCGAAAATTATTATTATTATTTTTTGTATTAACAACCCCAAAATTATAAAATTCAACACTTACAGTGAGATGCATTACCAGAACAGACAATAGTAAACAATAAAACTTATTAACAGCTGTGGGCAATGATATAAAGTTTGAAAACAAGCATTGCCTTTCACCAACTTGGTCAAGGGAGATTTCTAGCAACTGTACAACAAGCTTTGAGGCCGTCCTAGACTGTACTTGCTGTAAAGCCTAATACTTCACCCAAAAGCCAATTTTACTAAGATCTGATAATTAAGCACAAGATTAAGTATATCATTACGTTCCAAATACTTAATGGTATAGCAAGGGAACAAAATGCACCATTTTTGGAACTAGCGGAGAGATTTCGCAGAAAGCTTTCATCTCTTCTCTCGAGGCTAGGGCATCAATAAAAAGAACATCTGCTCCAGCATCAGCAAAAGCCCTTGACCTCCAAAGTGATTCCTCCAAAGATAGCGCTTGACGAGAATCAGTTCGTGCCACAATTACAATGTCAGAGCCACTTTCTTTCCGAGCATCAATAGCTGCTTTTATCCGTATCACTGCTTCCTCTCTAGACACCACTTTCCGCCCACGAGTATGACCACAAGCTTTTGGAGATACCTTTAAAAGACAATCACATAAGGATCAAGGGACAGGTAAAATTGAAAGGGGCATAGTCATGGCACAAGTTACTTAGTTGAAGAAGTTCTGTCTAATGAATGGAACAACAACAGTTTGCTGAAACAAGTATAAGAAGATTATCACAGCACAAAATTATCAACCTGATCTTCGAGAATGATCCCTGCAAAACCCGCTTTAATGTATCCCTTTACAGTTCTCTTGACATTCATTGCATTTCCATATCCATTATCACCGTCCCCGATGACCGGAATCGACACAGCTCGGGTAATCTGCTCCCCCTGATCGACCATCTCTCCATATGAAACAAATCCAGTGTCTGGCAATGCCAGTCGAGCAGCTGATATTGAAAATCCTAATGGAAGCACATCACTGTATTAGAAAACTTGACTACTCATTATATTTAACTCAGATGACAAAAAGAATAGCCTTCTATGATCAAATAATTTAATTCAAAGTCTTATGACAATTACAAGACACCAGCAAATAAATGTTTTACAAAAATAAAAAAATTTAAGAAAAAACACATAAAAGAATGGACCAAAAAAATTTTAAAAAAGAAAAAGAAGAAAGCATACTTGAATATTTTCAATCACCAGTTCCTAGTAATTGAATCAAAGGAATGTGAGCATATTACTTTGAAAATAAGCACATGAGGGGAAAAATGACTAATCTTGCTATCAAGAAAAAACCAGAATGATATGATTTATAGTGTAAATTAATTACCGTCAAAAGGGAAAAAAAAATATATCTGAACCTTAAACCATATACAAGGAAATCTTATCTAGCATGTCAATTGTACAATGTACTCATGTTTTGCAATCACTTCAAGAAATCAGAATAAAATCTAACATTGAACGGTTAAAGTTAAAATTCTTAGTCCAAATTTGAAGCAGTTTGAATCAAAGAATTTAAAAAAAATGATCAAGACCACGCAAAAACTTACCACAAAAAGATAATTCTCCCAAAACTCAATGTGTGAGTTTAATCTTTCAAATTCAAATAAACCCACATCATGAAATCGACTAATAACCAAAAAAAAAGATAAATGAGAGGAGAAAAGAGGCATATACCACTAGTGAAACAGTAACTAAAACCAGCCTTCTCGACAAGCTTAGCACTAAGAGCATCGAAACAAGCAGGGCCCTGATGAACCCCAGGCAATTCAAGAATCTGTCTAAGAGCTTTAGCCGGAGAAATTTTCTCCGGAAACGAAGCCTCTATGTTGCTTCTGGGATGTACGAGAGTTGCTGCAGTAGTGAACATAGTATTGATTTTGCTAAAATTTTTAACTGCAATATTATTAGTATTGCCCAGAAATGGGGAACGCCGTAGAGTTGAAGTACCAAACTTCGAGGATGATGGATCAGAATGCAGAAGACAGACATTGCTGCAACAATCTTTGCCTACTGTAACTGAACAAGGTTTCATTTTTCTTCTTCTTTTTGTTTGTGTATGTGGAGAACGTTGATTGTGGAATCCATGGCTTTATTGAGTTCTTTGTTCTGGTTAAATGGCCCAATTTCGAGCCCATGAGCAAACTCAATTTTGAGCCCAATTTTTCTTGATTTCTAGTCCAATATTTCTTGATTTCAAGCTCTTTTACTTTGATTTTAAGTCTAATTTTTATTGATTTTGAGCCTTTAATTAATTTTAAATAATTATATTTTATTTGTATTTATGATTAAATTTATTTTGTTTTTGTCATTGTGTTAATGAGCGTGTCAGTCCATATTCATGCTTAACCCTTTTGTAGAACATCTTACTGTACAACCAGTAATAAATGAAGGATGCTCCCCATATTGAAACAATGAGGAACCTACACAAGATTATTTTAAAAGTCAATCATGTATGTAGGGCATTAATATTCTAGTATTTTTACAAACAACGTTGATGCAACACCTATTACGACTGTGGGGCTAAGCTGGAGAAATAGTTAGATGAAATGTCAATGTGATATAGCGAGGCCATTTAGTTATGCCATCAATGTTGCCAATAATTTTCAAGTAACAAAATGAATTCTCTAGTTCTAGATCTATTGACTTAAGTATTGGATAGATTTTTTACTTCAAAAAAGATTTACAAAATGTACAAGATTTAGTGGCATTGAATAAGTATTTTTAGTTCAAGATTACTAAATTTACAATAGACCAGTTTGAGATAAAGCGTATAGTTAACAGATATAAATAGCGAGTTAAAGTGATTAGTACAGATAAAAATAGAGAATATTAGTGTATTAGATGGATTTATTTAATATATAGTTGTCGAAGTGACCAACTACAATAGGGTCATCATCTAATAAGTAGTCGATTTATTAGTAAACATGTGAAGAAAAATTACATGACTTTAGTTGAGTTTATACTTTGCGAAATATTCACGATGACATACACTAAAAGTTTCAAATTATTGCATCTTATTGTTAAGTATAGTTAGGGAGAGAAGAAGCATGAAGGTTAATGTGTGAGGATTATAGTACATAGAAATCCTAGTATAGTAACTCATACTAAGACAAATGATGAAAACCATCTCTTATATTTTTTTTCGTGGCACTTGGACCATGCATTCGCAATTTTCATTTATCAATTTTCCCTGTTATAGTAAGAGATGATACTTTTTTAGAAAGAACATATCAAGGAACATTATTTGTGACAACTACTTTTGATGACAATCAAATTTATCTTATTGCATTTGATATTAGAGATTTTGAAAATGATGCATCATGGGCGTGGTTATTACTCAAGTTACAAGGTGTAGTTGGTTTAATGTTTATTTATTATTTGTTTTAGATCAACATGCCAATATACTTAAAGGTATAAGATTGATCTTTCTTGACAAGTATTATGGGTTTTGTCCTTATTATATTGAAAGCAACCTTTAAACAAAATACAAGTTGAAAAGTCAAAAGAAAGACATTTTTTACAGGGTTTTATAGTGCAATAAAGGCATATGTGCATAACAAGTTTGAAAAGCATGTGAAAAAGTTGAGATTAATGCATCCAAATATTGCAACTTACTTGAAAAATAAAGTTACGTTTTATAAGTAAGTCAAATTCTATTTTTCAATAAAAAGATATGATATTATGACAACCAATATTGCTGAGAGTTTAAATGCACTACTAAAGAATGCACGTAATCTCTTAATTATATATGCTCATGTGATGTAATGATCATAACGTTGTATTAATAATATACAACAATGTTAGATGTACAAACAAAGTGATATCTTTTGTAGAAAAATGATTCATCCTTGGAAGTGATGTCCCATTCATGACCTAGACCCAAATATTCGATGCACTTGTATATGAAAACATCACAGTTTACACTGCCTATAATTTGATGTCACGAGTCATTGCAATAGATAACGCCAGACTGAGTAAAATGTTTGGATAAGTTATACTGTAAAGTATCGACAGCACATGTCATGGCACATGTAATCCAATGATCACTGCAAACCAATGCAGGAATAAAAATAATGTTATGGTATTACAATCCTTATATATGTCATCTGAATCGCCTTACATGTATTGATCTATGTCTTGGACAGAGTAGAAAGTACTCAACTTAAGGCAACTTGCACAGTGCTCTTCCCATACAAAAAATAATTTATCCTACATCAAAAAATTAGGGCAAAATATGCTATATGAAACAACATTATATAAGAGAACAATATTGTTTCATACATATATGAAATGTGGGAGGATGTGACCATCCACCATTGTGGCACAACGCAAGGGCTTGAACTTTATCGATATGCAAGCATACCCATATGCTTATCAATATGCTAATACAAAAAGACATATATTAGTTATAGGTATACGTTAAACTCAATACTATAATGTATATATTACTTACATAATCCTTCAACTGTAAGTCTAGATTTGATGTAATATACAGCCAGCGCCATTTCAATATAATTAAATAACTTTCTATGCATGCATTCAAATTTTCCAATCACTGCATGTATTTTGCATATTCACTTGCATCGTAGGGCGCCATAGGATTGATTATGAAACTGGATGGATATTTTGCTAATGATTGAGTGGATGATATTGGACAATGTCTCTTCAATGAATTGGTGTATGGACTTTGGTTATATGGGTTATATATATCTCTATGTACTCTTTCAGACTTCGGAATCTCCATCCATTGCTAAACATATTAACGAGCCATCTCATTTGACTTTAGCTTTAAAATGAGAAGCACATAAGGCATCTACATCAAAATACAAACACATTAAGGATCAAATGCCTAAAATCAAAACTCAAAAGAATGTGTTACTATAGATTACAAATATTTACCAGTCTCAAGGAAAAACAGTTTGCAATTAATGACTTTTTATCAAGATGCTTTCTCCTTATTTTTCATCTAAGAATTTATATAATGTCCTGCTATTTCTACTGAACAAGAATCTTTCCAACAAGAAGAAGTGATAACTATATTGCATCCAATTCAGGACTAAATGTAAAATCAAGCTCCTTGTATACCTTATCTATGTCATTTGAGATAATAACTGCCTGATCGTTCTTTAAGTCGAGTACTCTTAACTAGATCATTTATAGAAAAAGTGTTCGAAGTCTAAATTAGTGATTAATCTAAACACTACTTTCTAGAATCAAATGTTCTTATCTTCAACCAATAACCACATCTCATTATTACCATTATTTGCATAGATCTCTCATAATAATATATAATGAACAAGATTATCTGAGAGAAATGTAATTCTTAGTTACACAAAAAAATGTTCAAAGCATGTTTACATAAATAGACTTGAGTTACATCGTTGTTAACTTCATTCTAATTCGACTTATAGCATGGTTACGATTACCGTGCAATTTTGCGGATCGGACACCCCTGGACCTTAGCTTGTTTCAGTTTCACACAAATTCAATGGGACCTATTTGTATAAAATTAGGTAAAATATATCTTTTTATGTTATTTTTTCAAACATTAGAGACCTAACTGTTAATACGCCAAGTTATTTTTTATATCGTAGCGGGCGACAGAACAAAAAATAAAAAATATATAATAAAAAAGAAAACTCTTGACGAAGCAAAATCGACGCATGAAGAAAGCGAACCATTTGAAGCACAAGGGAAGAACACAAAGCAGCTGATTCACCGGTGTTCAAAGCCCAGTTCAGGTACGACTAAGCTAGCACCAATGACTTGTGTATGTATGTATTAACAACAGAAATCCTTTCGTGCTTCGTTCTTCTCATTCCTATTAAATATTAATTTGGGAACTCCTTGTATTTGTTAAATATATTAGAAAGGTTGAATTTATTTTTTATGTAGACAACTTGTGCCGTGCTAGAAATTCTGACGTGAATTTAGGATGGGCAGACGATAATGGCGGCAGTGATAGGGTTGTTAGTTTTTCAGCTTTGTT
The DNA here is from genome assembly GCA_019650275.1 of Xylocarpus granatum. NCBI lineage: Eukaryota > Viridiplantae > Streptophyta > Magnoliopsida > Sapindales > Meliaceae > Xylocarpus > Xylocarpus granatum. The sequence goes on from BNST01002110.1 coordinate 56,475, forward strand.
TCGAGTAGATTTCGAGTAGATAATGGCGGTAGTGATGAAGTCACTGTTTCTTTTGGAATTTCGCGGCTATCTAGTGATGGCTAACTGAAAACACTCAATCGTGGACTTGGACCAGGTTAACTTGCGCTGCTTCTCACAAAGTTTCCTTTGAAATAATGAGATGGTTGGCGGATTTGTTTTTAGGTGGGGCTGTATGCTGTAGATTTTGTCGTGAATTCCGAAAAGGGTTTAATTACCAGCAGAAATTTGGTCTGGTGAATGTAAAATTGAAATGGGTGAACGATAAGTCACTGGATGCTGTTGTTGCTGGTGAGCGGGATCTTAGGGCAGCCTGCACTCTTGTTTCTATAATTTCTTCGACTTCAAATGTCCCTATTTACAACCTTTCCAGGCATCGTGGGCAACTCGGCCTTCCTCAAGATCTTAAGCTCTCCACATTTATGAGGAGATACCCTAATATTTTTTGTGAGTCTCATGTTCTTGACAGTGGAGGCACTCGTGTACCGTGCTTTGGTTTGACTCCCAAAGCTGATGATGTTCACCAACAAGGGCTTAATGTTCTTCAGCAGAATCAGAAGGATGTTGTTGATAGGCTCTGTAAACTTCTTATGCTCACAAGCAAAAAGATGCTTCCTTTACAGACCATTGACCAGCTAAAGTGGGATATTGGATTACCCTATGATTATTATGAAACCTTGATTCCGCATTATCCTGAATTGTTTTCTTTGGTCCACCTCCTGGATGATCGTATTGGCTTGAAACTTCTATCCTGGAATGATGATCTTGCTGTCTCGCAGTTGCAAAAAAATGCTGTTTTACAGCAGAATGAAGAGGATATAAAAGGTAACTGTTTAGCCTTTCCAATTAAGTTCACAAGGGGTTTTGGGCTTAAGAGGAAGTGCATGGAATGGTTAAAAGAGTGGCAGAGTCTCCCTTACACTTCACCTTACATTGACTCCTCTCATTTGGATCCTCGTACTGATGTTTCTGAAAAGAGGAACGTTGGAGTTTTTCATGAGCTTCTCCACCTCACCATACAGAAAAAAACAGAGCGTAAGAATGTGAGTAATCTCCGTAAACCGTTGTCTCTGCCTCAAAAATTTACCAAAGTATTTGAACGACATCCTGGCATATTTTACATTTCTAAGAAGGGCAACACACAGACTGTCATTCTTAGGGAAGCCTATGATCACCAACAACTCTTGCAAAAACACCCCCTTGTTGAAATCAGAGAAAGACTTGCAAGCATGATGAAAGAAGGATTCTTGGACAGGAGTAGAGGCTTATACAAGAAAACTACAGATGCCCCCCTGGAAAAGGTTCCATCAAAGCTTACATGTGGTCATCGGCTCAGTGGCACTGGATTTAGTTCTGATGGGGAGTCAGATTGTAATTTATTTTCTGATTATGATTCAGACAACCCTGTGCATGATCCTTGCTAAATTCTTCCACTGAAATATTTTCAGATTTTCTGTTCATATTAAAATGTTTACAAACAAGGCATCAGCTATTCTTTATTTTGAATGCAGCATATAACTGAAGATGCTGGAATACTGATGCCCTTGTTAGTCATGTTGTGGCAAATATTTACAGGATGTCGCTTCTGTTTAGCCATGCCGGACAATACTGCTTTTTGTTCCTTGGAAAAATTCTTTGACAAGAAAATGTGAAGAGATTTGTAGTCTCTTCGGTATAAGGGGCTTGTAATGGCACTAAGAAAACCACTTATAGATGCCCAAAAAAGTCTCTTCACACTTCACTCTGCAGTGCCCTCTCTCAATCTGAGAATAGTGAAACTACTCTGGTATTCTCTCTTTCACTATCCCCTCTCTTCATGGTGATTGCCTCTGCTAACATCTTCTAAGGATACTTCAAATATTAGATGGTAACTATCTTGTAATTTTATTGTGTAGTGATTGTGATGCTGTTTTCTGTTTCCAGAATCTTTTCATCAGTTTAGTTTTCAACAAAATCTATTGTAATTTATAGATTTAATCATTTAATTATTTTGATTATGAGTGATAAAATACTTGATTGTGGAATATTATTGAGTTAAATTGAACTGAACCTGGGAATGGATACATAGTTCTTGATGCATAATTGATGTTTTTTTCAAGAAGGACAAGAAAGACCAGAAGAAAAATTATATGGTGGTACTCCTAAGAGGCTAGTGCTCCCTGGTTTCAGATTTAAACAATTTAAGGTTTTAATATCTTAGTTTTTGGCTTTTGCATTTATTTATCTGTTCTTATTAGCCTTTAATTGTAAGTGAGCAATTTATCTAATTCACAGATTCTCAATTCTGAATCTGGGATGGAACACTTCATTGTCATGTTTAATTGTCCATTACATGTTACTTGACATGTCTCTCAAAATGGTTGATGGTCCTTGTACAAATACACGTGGAGAGAGAAGATGGATATGGAGATTCTAGGATGTAAACATCTGGTACAGTGCAGAAATTTAAAAGTTTAATATCAATCAAACTATGTTTAATTTGGTGTCTGAATCACTCTAATGCAAAGTACACATTTGGATGATCAAGGGTTTCTCTGTTTGTTGCTTATAACTTGTGTAACTGTAAACTAATTGTTTTATATCTGTTGATGAATCTAATGATCAGTCACGCTTAGTGTTTAAATTTTGCCAATGGCTGATAAATGATCTCAAACCGTATCTGCCATATGTATAAGGCGCAGAAGTGTCAGAGTTTGTAATTGTATGGGGTCTAGAATGGACATATATGGTAACTTATTTTGTTTGAAAAGAACATTTGCTTTTTTTTTGCTTTGTTAGATTGTTAAAAGCACAGCTTTCACAGGCTCTGTGATGTGCGATTACTCATAATCTGCGTTCAAATCTTTGATATCTTGGGGTGCACACTGCACAAGCACATAATACTAGGTTCTGGGCTGGTGATTTATTTGCAGCCTGTATATCTCTTACTTTTATGTATGCTGGTGCATAAAATTGGTCCAAAACTAGCTTACACGCACATAGTAAGTTATAGTATTTAGTGGTAAGGGGTCATTAAAAAACTTTGTTTGAATATTTTGCATTTTGGTGCCTATTTCTTGAACTCTGAATATCTTTCATTTTGGTTCCCCCATCTTGAAGTTTGATCACATTGAATTTTTTTTTAATTTATAATTTGAATGAAACTTGTTTTTGCTAAAACAGGAAAAATGGTTAAACTGATTAAGAAATTGAAGATTGTATCTTGTCAATGAGTAGGCATTATTTGCTGGGGTAAATTCAATTGAACTTGGTATTAAAATAAGAACAATGCTCTCAAGTTGCTTACCATCATCATGTTACTTTGAAAACTGACTAGTATCTTGTCAATGAGTAGGCATTATTTGCTGGGGTAAAATGGATTGGACTCTTGATATAATGATTTGCAAAAACATCACCTTCAAAAAGTTTCCTCACGAACTCACCATTCACCATTTTTGTGAGTTGCCGAAATTTCTCGCCAAGCTGCTGTAATCATCGTCGGCTAATTTGCCTTTTTCATCCGACCAATTTGCTGTTACTGCATGATACATGTTTCCTATGCAATGTTGTGGCAATGGGGGACTCGTTCGATTTCGTAGATTCACGGGAATTGTTACAATAGAAATGGGTTCATTTCTTTCTGCAGCAATATTTATGAGAACTCTCCAAATAAGTGCAGATACTGCCTCAAATCGTGACCCATTTCCAATTTTTTCTCGTAGACCAGCTATCTTATTACTGTCAAAAGTATACCTTTTTGTTATGCATTCCGCGGAACGATGTTTCTCATTAACCCTTTTCGAGATGCTTGGAACCAATTCGTGCGGAGGGAAAATAGACGTTGAATCCAATACCACGCCTTTGATAACCGTAGTCGCATCCAAAGCAACTGCAGACCAGTTCTTAAAAAAATATGATGCGGCTGATCCATCAGCTATAAGATGATTAAAACAAGCACTGATTGCAATTCCACCACAATCAAAATAATTGAGCTGGACAGCCAGATTCACCCGAGTACTTAATTTTTCATTTGGATTGAACGGCATTAGTTGCTCCAGGATATCAAGCTCTGGATTATTAAGAACTTCGAACATGTTACTGGCTACGTGAGCTTCAACAAAAGGAGCGCCATGATCGTTGCAATCAACAGAAAAATAATCTTTGACTTGTCCGGCAAACGGATAATAGTGGGTCAATGTTTTCGAGAAAGATGCCTTGAGGAGATGAGAAATATTGGTGACATTTTTGTTAACTTGAGAGTAAAAGAAAACAAATGGGAAGTAAATATCAGGAGATAATTGATCGAGAAGAGAAAGCTTATAAGTTTTGAGGTGGCTAGGAGTTGGAGAAGAGGGTTTGATGATTTGTTTGGAAATGATACTGAGCTTCAGTTGCTTGGAAATGACACCACTGAGCTTCATGACGAAAGAAATGCTTGCTCAGTGGGAGAAACAAAGGAAGGATTTTATAACATTGTGTCTGAATTTTGGGGTCAATAAAAAAATCTGCCTCTAGTTGCCAAGTTTGAAAGTGAAAGTAGGGTTGACTATTCACATGGGGATGACACACTCCACTCTTAGCCTTGATTTGCAATTGAATTTGAAGTGAGAAAGGTAAGGATATTTTAAGTCCATTTGTTGCTCTAGACGGTTGTTATTAATATACATAATAAATTGATAGTATTAATGGATAGACATACCATTGAGGCTTCATAATCCTGCAATTCTTAATAGAGAGGTATGTTGGAATTTTCAAACTTTGTACAAGCAAGAGTGGGAAAACCAACGTGGGTAACAATTCCATTGAGGCTTAATAGTACTGCAATTCTTATGGACTCAGGCAGTGATGATAAGAGAGTTGAAGCATGAGTGGGATTACCCATTAACGATATGATCAAACTCGAACAAGATCCTACTATTCTTTCTTATGCATCTTTTTAATCCAAGTTGTAGTAGAAGTAGGCTTTGAGATTTTCTATCATCTCCTAATCTTGTTTTTACATTAACTCTAGTTATAAAAACTTGGTCTCAACCATAGATTTTGTAAGCACCATGTGCCTCTTGCAACATGCTCCTAATTTAACATACTCTTGTCTTTTTATTCTGAAAAAGGTTCCAAACTTTTAGAATTAACGAACAATGACAACTATTTTCAAACTCTAGCATATTCATACCATGGGTTTTGTTTGTTCGCATACTGATCTGCAATAGATTGAAATATTTTACAATTGTTTGCTAATTATTAAAATTTTGAATGGACCCCAAATTTTTAAACTATCGCATGGATCCCCAAACATCTATAATTAATAAAAAATAGCTAAAAATTTTAAAATATTATATATTGGTCCCTAACGAACTCAATTCAACTCCAAACCTATGGTACAACAATACGTGACAGTTAAAATATGGTACATAATTTGAATTAATATAAATATTAAATTAATATTTATATTATTTATTATAAATAATAATATTATTTCTATAAATCTAGTTTGTAAGCAATAGAGCAAATTTTATATCTGATAGATATTACAGAAGTGCTGCTGACTCTTCTTTTTAAAAATAAAAATATATTTCTAAAATCCCAAAATTTGACTTTCAACGAGTTTCAATAAATAAAATATATAATTAATAATAATAATAATAAATTTGTTTTTATTAATTAATAATAAAAATATAGGGTGTCTATATTTATAATAGAGTATTTTATGATATTTTATTTATTTATTTTGAATTATAATAAATAATTTCTCATCAAAAGTGAATATTCGGTGAATAATACCCGACTACTTCGGATCCAATTCGGGAAATTGTTATCCGTACATGCAGGACGGACGGAAGCGAGAAAATGACACGAGTAGTACAGTGCAGCAATTCGTCTCATATTTCCTTCAATAAACGAACAATTTCTTGTTGGCTGGAAACAAATGGCAGAAACTGAACGTTGATTTTTAATGGCCCAATCTGACTGCTAACCACCCGCCCTCCTCAACAACACCCAGTGATCGACACCATATTTTCCACGTTCTCCTCTCGCAACTCTCGTCGCCCATCTTTCTTATGTCGATCGCAGCTGCTTCTTCACTCTTTTTCGGTAATTACTATCGCACACTGCTCCTTTTTTATGTTTTTTCTTTTCTTTTTTTGTGTTTTTTGGTCAATCAAATGAATTGATGAAATGAAGTTTTATGGATGTTCTGTAGCAAATTTGTGCAATACCCGCTTCAATTGTTAGTGTTTTAAAGAAATCACACATCGATAATTTGATTTTTTTAGGTGTCGGTGATGGAGAAAGAGCTGAATATGAGAGTTTGATTAAAAACTTCGTATTGGGTATACTTGTTATTGACTAGATATGGCACATGCAAAGTGGTTGGTCAATTGCACGTTCTATTGTTGTGTGATTTCTTTATGCCTTTTTGAAAAAGAAAAATGTAAGAAAAGGACATAAATTGAAATTCTCTGTCAAATTTGTGATCAGTTGAAATTTCTTAGTCCATTTTCTTTTTATAATTCATGGTGCATGGCATGGGAAAACCATTTGAAATCGATAGAGCAAACAAGTGATACCTGGATGTTTTTATTGTTTCTGTGATATACCCATTTTCGCTTACAATGTTACAGGGGATGCATATTCTCTTCTTCTTAAATAATAATTTCAATATTCATAGGAAGGAAGACCAATGTTTAGCGAGTTTGACATTGTTATATCCATGTCGTTGGCAAATAACTACAAGTAAATAACTTGACTTCAGGCTGTAAATTACTTAATATGTTTCTTTTCATCTGCTGAAATGTACATTTTTGAAGTAGTAATTTTATAGAAGATCACTTTTGGGATCTGTTGCTCACTTTCTACTCTGCATTTTCTCCTTCTAGATTCATATGTTGTTTTTAATCTTGTGGTGATTTTTGGTAATGTCTGTTCATTTCCTGTTGCTTTTAGGTCCTTCACGATGTCATTTTTGCAATGCGGAGGGGGTTTCTTGCTCAACAATAAATGGGATCACAAGCAGTTGGATCAAAAGTCCTTTTGATGGTCTCAAAGCTCCTGATTTTAGTGGCATAAGGTCTTTTTAGTTTATATTCTTACTCTAGTTTGTGAAAGTGATATCAATTTTTAATTCTGTGATAATTTTTGGTTTTCTGTAGCAATGAGTTTGTTTTTATACATTGAATCCAATTACCTTGCAAGCAAACTGCAAAGTCAATTGTGGCCTTTTTACTTTTTCATGTTTTTAATTTGTTTGATGCGCTTGGTTTATATTATTGTTTGAATTTATTTATTTGTTTTTTTTATTATTATTATTGGCCAAGGGCCCAAGGCATGTTATATTAGTGTTGTATGCATTTGTGACTGTAATGGCTGTAAAAATGTGTTTTGATATTGCACTTTATAGCTTATCATAATGCTTTCTGGTTTTCATAAGATTTTTCATTCACCCGGTGAGGAAATAAACTAATGTTGGTGTTTGGAACAATATTATGCATGTGTGAACCCTGAAAAATAGATAATGCAAATAACTGTAACTAGTTTTATGCTTATATTGAACGATAGTCCATCAGTCTCCTATCACTTACCCAATTTGCGAAAGGTACTTAAACATAACAAACTTACATTGGAGAAAAACAATCACTCTTCTATATTTGGTTACAGGTATCCAGTTTTTGGCTCCCCTCAATTCCATTGGTTGTCTACTGGACGTGATCTTTGCCTCTCAAAAGTTTCGGTTGCTGCAGATTACTCTGATTCAGTTCCTGATTCATCTAATTACATTAATGACCAAGGTTATCATCCTCTTGAAGAACTGAAATATTGCAAAAGGGTCAGGGATACCAAACTCACTGCAGCTGAAGTAGCAAGGACAACTGTTGAGGTTTATGTGCTTTCACATCTTTGAAATTATAAAACCCAAAATGTCAGTTAGGTCATGTGAACAATGGAACTATTGTGTATGCTCCGCATTGCAATAAACTTTTCTCCAAGTAAGATTGTGTGGTCATAGTTTTCTATTTCTGGCAGGTTAACAATAGTTCTTTGCTGGTCTTTCCTGGGACTGTACATTGTGAACCACATGAACAAATTACATGGGCTGAATTTCGATATGTTATTGATGATTATGGAGGTCACGTTTCTTCTGTTTGAAAATTTCTGTGATGGTCGTATTGAATATTTACTTGATTGTTAATTTCACATGGTCATGCTCTTTTCTTCTCCAGATATAGTTTTTGAAATTTTCGATGAAGAAAATATTTTAGAAGATCCTGGAGCAAATAACCCAGTGGTAAGGATGGATGTGCATTTCAAATTAATATATTAGCAACACAGTGCAATTTGGAAAATTTGCAAGTTGGAGAAAACAAAATATTTTGGGTGAATCTGGATTTAATAGTATACTAGCTATTTTCTTGAGTTGTTAGAAAATAAAATTTAATGAGTGAAATTTTAGTCCACAAACCATTTTTTATTTTCTTTTTTTGATGTTGTTTCTGTTGGGCCTTCAGAATGTTTTGATAGGGATGGATATCCCTAAATATGAAAATCAAAGGATGGCTGGCGGATACAACTTCTCAGATGTTGGCACTAGCAATGATATGCCTCTAGATGACAACTACTTTGAGGTTAGCAGTCAGTTTTCTCTTGCACATAGAATTTGTAGGTGGAATCTCCTTGTTCACTTTGTTTATCTATCTAATTCACATGCTCAAAATATAGGTTGTGGATTCTGAAGATTGTGATGATTTGGTTGATTGGGGAATGCCAAATATTTCCAGTTGGATTCACCCTATATATTTTGCCAAGTGTTTGACTAAGGTGATTATGGATTGGTTTTGTAGCTAGTAGTCTTTCTTCTTCACTGAAAGTTCCCCTAGTCAGGATCATGCTTAATTTGTTGATTTTAACTATTTCTCATATTGGAAATAATTGATTTCTTATTTTGGTTTTTAGCTTTCGTAACTTTTCAGAAAGTCATTGCTGGACTCGTGGCTAATATAAATTGGCATGTTAGTTTGATGAACATTTGTTAGCCTTCATTCTTTTGTAGACTAATTTCTATGGAGAAGTACAAGATATCTTTGGTTAAAAATTATGACTTTACAGCATAATTATTTGAAAGGGAGCTGATTTAGATTTGGGAGTGGAGAATTTTCAAATGGCTGGGTGATATTGGCTGTCTGCAAAAGTCTCTTTGAGGATTCGCATGTTTTCTAAATAAATAAATTGTAGAAATGATTCTGGAAAGTACATTATTCCTGTTTTATATACCACACAACCAGATAGTTGGTTGAAAAGAAAATTATGAAAACTAGCTTCATTTATTTTTAATTTATATTCATTCCTGTAGAGAAATGGAATTGTTCAAAGAATTGGGCCATATTTACTGGCCTCAACCATATTTTTTTATACTGCGGATATTTAACAGGTAGCTTAATAATATGTATGATGCTATATATCTATCTCCTGTTTATTATTTTATTAGTCATAGCAAACAAACTTCTCTGTTTTTTCAAAATTCTCCAATTGTTCCTCTTTTTGCAACTAAACATAATCAATTGTAATGGTAGGGAAACGTCATGTAACCTTCATTGCTATATAATTATTAGGGAAAATAATGGTTTTGGTTTTAGGTGTTCCTGTACTTATGTAGGCTCTGATAAATTATCAAGAGAAATCCAAACCGTTGTTGTATATAAGATAATAATTTTGATTGTCAAGTGTTCAAACTGATCTCTACTATTTGGTCTCCATGGATCCATTTTTCAACTCTGATAAATGTAGAAATTACAAGGATGATGAATAAATTATTCTTCTTTATCTTGGTTTATGTTTTATTTGATTGTTGTTACTTTTATGTGCTAAACAAGGTTTCACTGGCAAACCTATCCTTCACTTTAAAACACTACCACTTGGGCCAAGACCGAGGGTTTGGCTGACATTTGAGCAAAGAGAAAATGAGAGAGTTATATGACATATGTATGTCCAATAATACATTTAGTTCATATGAAATAAATAAATAACAGAAAAAGGCATGCTTTCTTTATATTTTAATGGTTTTATTCAACTTCAATTACTAAAATTCTGTAAAATATAGTAGACGATGTAAAATTACTTTTGCCACCGTGTCATTGTAATTTATCAATAGCTTTTTTTTTATGTAGGCCGTTAACATGGAATATGATAGAAAAATGGATCATCCATCAAATGGTGTATCTATTGTGGGTTATCTCAGACCCGCTTTTTACGATGAAGAACCTTATTTAAGAAGGCAATTTCGCTTGGAAGATAGTGATGGTGACAATTTGGACTGGAAAGGTATTTTATGTTTATGCTTCAGTTATTGAATCATCAGAGTGGACTTTGCTCCATTGAATAAAGTTACTAGGAGCAAATGGGATAATTAGTTCAGGTGGATACTTCTACAATGAAAATGATTACATTGGTTGATATCAATTCATAGTCATGCAATGGATGATCTAGGATGTCTTCCAATTATGAATGAATAATGAATTCTCTAGTGTTGATTAATAATCGGTAGCGTTCTGATTAACTCTTTGACACTTAGGCCATGATGTGTCTGATTCAGTAATTTGACATTAGGCATGTTGATTTATCAACATTAAGGGCTATATATCTATGATTAATTTCTGAAAAGTGAAGTCTAGTAAATTGAGGTTCTTTCCACATGTTGGATGTATGCCAAGCAGCTGTCAGTATTGCCATACTTTGGAACCCTAGAATTGTTACATGCAGTATCTATACATATTTGTATGTTCTTTAAAAATGAATATAAAATTATTTCGTTTTATTTTTAATTGGTGCTTGAAAGGTTATTGACTATAGATGTTATGGAGTATTTCATTCTGACACATTTTACTGTTTTGTTTAGATGGTGAAATTCCAAGTTTTAGTTCGAAAAGTGCTAGAAGTAACACTAGCTCAACTCTCTATAGATTGGAGATTTTGAGAATAGAGCTTTTCTCTGTCTATGGAGTTCAGGCATGTACATTGAACTTCTTGTGGAATTGTTTGTAAGTTAACCTTCATATGAAGAACAGTGGAAAATTAAATCTTACTCCGAACTGGAATTCTGATAAAGATAAACAATAATGTATTGAGCAGCTATTGTTTTAGAATGATCAACTCCTGCAATCATCACATATCTACATATTTTAACCTAAATAGGGTTGATTTCATTCAACAATGTTCTCATATACAAGATTCAAGCCTTTAATATTGAAATTCTATTTCTGTTAAGTATATGCAGTCCATGATTAGTTTGCAAGATTTTCAAGATGCTGAGCCTGATATTTTGTTACACTCTACTTCGGCAATTATTGAGCACTTCAGCCAAAAGGGAATTACATGCAACGTTGCTCTTAAAGCCCTTTGCAAAAAGAAAGGCCTTAATGTGGAGGTAAAAAGAATTTCAACCTCTACATTTTAGTGTTTTATCTTAATTGTAAGCATGAAGTTTTATCTGTCTACTGCATCTTCTATGCTTCATAGACACTTATCACAGTGGGCAAATTCTTTTGTTAGAAAATTTCTTTTTGAGACACTTGAATTCAGTTCTGGTCTGGTATTTTGAGTGTGCAGAGGATTTCATTGTTATTTGTCTACCAAGCATGCAGATTGATAGTTTACTAAAAGTTAGTCTTGGCCCTGGCTCTAATGTGAATATGACCAAAAGCTTTTCTGTGTTCGGTCTGCAAAGAGTTTCAATGATCCTCTTTTTCATCCACCTTAATCGAGAGGCAGTTTTGGAGTATTTTTGTGTAGGCTGTTTTTGGTTTTCTTGTTAAGTTTCAGTGGATGCTTGTCATAATAGCAGCTATCAGCGACATTAAATAGTAGGTTAAACTTGCTACTAAACTGTAGTGATGGGAATAATTGATAAACTTGCTACTCAACTATGATGGATTTTGAGTTCTTTGGTTAGATGTGCTGTGGATACTGTTCTTGCTTTGTATAATGACATACCCGCAAGTATCTTCTATATCCTTTTATTTCTTTCTAGTTTCAGATCTAGATTATTCTCATGGCTTCAGGTTGGTGTACGGAACAATATTGACTTTCTATAATCTGTTAAGGTTGCTATAAATTTCCAATCAAATTGATTTGCCTGTACAGGAAGCAAATTTGATAGGAGTTGATAGTCTTGGTATCGATGTCAGAGTTTTCTCTGGGATAGAAGTACGAACTCATCGTTTCCCTTTCAAAATCCGGGTCAGTGAATTGTATATTACAGTAATAATATTGAACCTTAAATACTATGGATTGCATTGATACCAACTGTACATGCATTTGCAGGCAACATCAGAAACTGCAGCTGAGAAACAAATTCAGCAGCTTTTGTTCCCGCGATCTCAGCGTAAGAAACTTAGATCTCGTCGAGATAGAGACATGCTTAAGGACTCGTAAGAGGTTTTTTAGTTTATTTATTGCAACTAATATGATTTTCAGAATAATTTCATCAATCCCTTTTGAGTTTCATAATATTCATCCATCTCAAGAAAATAATGGGTTTGCGAGATTTAACATGTCAAGGGTGTGATATGGATCGAACAGCAATAATTTGAGTCAAATCATGAAAATGTAAATGTACAGTACTGTTAAAAGGTTTTAATTGGCTTTAGTTGATATATTTGTACTATGACTGTAGATTTTAGATAATATTATCCATTGCTGTTCCCAGAAAGAACATGTCAAATTATATTTGTGAACACTGGAGAGTTTTGAGAGTGAATAAAGAACGAAGACTGTATTCATCTATCAGTCGTCATCTCCATCCTCGATGGGGGTATTAATTATTATATTTAACAAATTTGATCAATGGATATCCACCCAAGCTTACAATTACAGCATATTAAAGATGGTACAGTGTGTAAGATTTAGTTTGTTGAGTTATGTTCTTTTCTTCTTGTAACCGAAAAATATTTAAAAGAAGACGAGTCAATAAATGATAATCATGAAACTTACAAAGACAACAAATTGTTTTCCATTTACAATTTCCCTAATGAGCCAAAATTTTCATTATTCAACTTAAAGTTCAAAGCCTTTATCAAAATTAGTGCTTTCTTTTTGCCAGCAGCAGCACTTTTATAATATCTATCATATAAAATTTGCTCTATTGCCTACAAACAAGATTTGAAATCATGATTTCTTCACCGGTGCATCATTTCCCAAGCTCTTGTTCTATGAGATTAGTCTCTCTCTAATACCAATTGCAGATTCATGCTTGCTAGAATCCATCATCTTAGAACTCCCAGCCGTAGATCTTTTACTGCAGTTTCTAGAAGCTGCCTCTTTATCAAAATGTTTGCTTCGCTCAGCCTCTTCGTCAACCACCTCAGCATGGGGTTGATCTTCTTTGTCACTACTGCAGTCAGTGAGATCATCAGACAATAGGCTTAGCAGGAACAAACTCAATATTAAAGAGCAAAACGGTATGAACCTAATGGAATAGAGACCAGCGTTGAGGGAGGCCAAAATCCAATGCATATGCATATGCATATGCAATTGACTAAACACTATACATGAATTATTTAAAGTACTAATAATAAAGATACTAGGGCTCTTCATTTTGTCATTCCGTCCCACAAACGATTTAAGAAGAAAAAGAATGAAAGAGATTTGCAGTATTACGAACCCAGAGTAAATAATAAGCCCTATTGCAACGCCAGCAAAGGCAACAAAGTACATCCAATCAACCTGAAGAGAATAATTGACATCAGAATGGCAACTTCACATTTTAATACACCTTAAGCTAAACATAAAGTGATGCAAACTATATATACAGTCTACAAACCTTCTCATGGTAAGCAACGATACGAATCACAACAGCCCACATGTCAGAGGTCAGCAAAGACAGGTTCAGCATAGTTGAACCACTAATCTGAAATAGGACAGACCAAAATTCATACCATAATGTTCTGAAAGCAAAAAATATGAATACCTATTTTCAAAAACAAAAGTTACATGCACTTGGACAGTTCAGACATTTTTTTGGGTCTTTGACCGTTAACGAATCATATTCATTCACAATATGTGGGACTAACAACTTGTCATCAAAGATAGAAATTATAATAACTAAAAACCATACATACCTTAAGTAAGATAGGGACAAATGAGTAAAACAGAAACATGGCCACTGCAAATCCGAAAAATGGAAGAGCCTGAAACCAAGAACACAATAAGAAAGACATGACAGATTGAACTTTAAAAAAGAAATAATAACAAACTTCTGTATTTACTAAAAACAAAAGGCCAACAGCCATTCTACCATTTCAGAACCTTAAAATAAAATTTTTAATTTACTTTGTTTACATTCAAGCCCTCAAAAAGCTCTTAGCTTCAAAGTTTTTAACTGGCTTATTCATCAAAATGTATACAAGTAGTTTTGTTCATAGAGAAAACTTCAACTCATTTTTGTCTAATGACTTCGAGTAATACATAATCCAAAATTCTAATGAGCAAGCAATAGACTTACAGCTCCAGCTGACCAGTGACTAGATTTGAGCTCATTTCGTTCAAGTATGCCTCTAACTGCATCAATAAGGGGTACAAATTGAAAATGGAATTGCATTTAAAGCAACAACGACTAACTAAGTTTTGGGATGGCATATGATCTCTGTATTCGAACATCATAAAGAGGTGCAAGATAAACAAGGTGAAACATCATTAATGCTGTGGAAACATTAGCTCTATATATGCATCAAGTTTCCACTAGAAGGACCAACTTAAAAAGCAGGCAGGATTTAAGAGTAAAAATAACAGATTACTCCAACATTACAAGAACAATAATGAATTAATAAATGCATTGCTCCAAATTAAGGATACATTTGGATAGCACTAATAATTCCACCAAAGAAGCCCAAAAACGACATGAGTTCAACTCTATCAGCATTCTTCACAAGAAATTCCTGCATAACAGAGAAACAAAGGGTTGAGAGTGAAAATTGTGAATAACATAGATGGCATTAGCTGACTCCTGAAAGCTTTTCTTTTCTGTTTGTGAATTGTTCTCTAAACACACAAAAAAAAGAAAGCCTCACACCAAACATCTAAAAAAAGGGTTGAGAGTGAAAATTGTAAATAACATAGATGGCACAGCACCACTGATTAGCTGACTCCTGAAAGCTGTTCTTTTCTGTTTGTGAATTGTTCTCTAAACACACACAGCCTCACACCAAACATCTAAAAACCATCTTCAACCCTAAATCTCATACAACAAAATATTTAAAAATGACATTAGATCAAAAAGAGAGAGAGCAGATGAGGAGAGAGAGAGAGTTCTACAATTACATGAAGATAGGAAGCAAACTCCAAGCTGTGTTTATATAAGCAATCCTTTGAGACAAAGTGTTTTGGATTTCACAACCAATTAGAATCAAAATTTGTGTTCAGGAAAAAAAAACTTGTGATGTAAACTATTAACATAAAATCAACCACCAACTTATTGAACAATGAAAATTGAACTTTTCTCCAAGTATCATAAACTCATTGGGAAAGAAGCATCTAATGAAAATGAAGTTTTCCTAAAAGATGATGAAACATCAACAAAGTGGCTACTCAGATCAAATCCAAGAGAGCTGAAACAAAAATGAGAAGCAAAGAACAGGGAACTGAAGGGAATAAAAAATGAGCAAAAGGACAGAGGGAAGATCAAAGTGAGAGAAAGAGAAGGCAAAGATGTGCTAAAAGCAGAAAAAAAGTTAATAAAGTAAGAAATGTCAAACAATGAAACTAGCGCTTTGAATTGACAACCACAACACCTTCTGCTACTAACCATGATAAAGGTAAAAATATTCTTACCTCACTAACATTACTGATGGCATATAATGTTGCACCAGCTATAACAAGTCCGTCTCCTTTACAAGGGCTGCTCCCACCTACAAGCCATAACAACATTTATAACTTTTGAGAATTAAATAACACACAGACGTCCAAACACAATATTTAACAATCACAAACTTAACATCAAATGGCAACCCAGAAGTTATAATTGTTGAGCTATACAACAATTGCATTTGCACACATGAAAATTAATAGTTGGAAAAGTATATAGTGTCATAATGTTACACATATAAGTTTGTTTATATGCAAAGTAAAACATCTACTGTTTTTTTTAGTACGTATAATGACATCCTTACTTATTGATAATTAATTTTAAAGTGCTCTAAATTTCCATATGTTGCACCATTCCTTGATCTCAGTCAACACAAAATCCAATTACCTACCAAGACAATTTAGTTACACAGCTCCCTCTTCGGGAATAACTAGCCAATATATCTTAATGCAGCTGATCTTAAGACAAAAAGTGAAACAGAATGAATAATGCCACTTGCATACAGTAATACAGACATTCCCCCACAAGGACTAATCAACCAAAGTATATTAGAACCAACAAAACCTTTTGCATATAATATAAAATATTCCATACCCAAAACCAGTGCAACACAAGCAAGGGCAGAATTAAATGTTAGCATAAATTTAATATCAACTTGACAGAACTGCATGTCACTTACTTGCTCGGTCACCTGAATGAACATCTGAAAAAACAACCAAGACAAGCCCAGCTACACAAACAACCACCCCGGTTATCTTTTTATATCTATACTTTGTGTGTAAGAATAACCAGGTAAGAAGCATGACGGACGGAATTGACCAACAGTCCAATAGCATGACGCTTGTCAGAGAAGTGTACTGATAAGCCTTCACCACTGTGCATTTGATGAAAGTTGTATCAATTTGTATTGAAATAAATATGAGTTTATAAAAGGAAGAATCTCATCACATTAACACATAGGGAAGAAAGAAAAAGAAAAAAAGTGACCCTAGATGAAGATTTGTCATTTGAAATAATGGCAGACAAGGAAAATCAACAATATCCTATGCAGAGACTAGCTGTGTAAATTGAGATGAATTGGTAGGGGCACTAAACCTACTAAACCCCATTTATAGTGGTTGGCAGAAAAAAGTTGAAAATGAGAATTAAAAAGTGTATAAGTTATAGATGGTAGCATCACAGGCTTTTCAAAAACTATCTTCTGAAATAATGGCATACAGGTAAATTTAACTGATGTAATTACAAAAATAAAACCTCGACTGGAGCATCTTTCCTAATTGCTTGAGCAGACACCGGGACACTAATCAACAAGCATTCCTTCCTGGCCAAATCGTCACTTCTGAATTCCCATATATAGTTTTATTTCTACTTTGCAATTCATAGCCCTTATTTTTATCTGGCAATCAAACATTATCTACTTTGCAACATAATGTTTACAAATTCAAGCTTCCAGTTTTGAAAAGAGATTTAATATTTCACGTGGCTATTGATCTTGGACTGCAAACCAAGTGTTTTAAGGGTTTAATACTTTATATCAGCGTATATTCTGGATATAATTTATGTGATTCCCATATTCTAACATATAAGCAACTGTTAGAGTGTCTATATCGTTCTTGGTATGGAACTTATTGCGAAAATGAAAAATGACCCTCAAAATTATCTTTTATGAAGAAAATAACTAATATTGATATGTCTGGATCTATCATCCCTCACTGTTTCCCTGGTTATAGCAGCATATACATATTGATACTGAAATTATACATCTATACAATTAACAGAACTAAAAAAACTTTATATTGAAGTTTCCGCCAAAGGATGAAATATGCATGTGTGCAATTATATGATGCTAAAATTGTATTATTTTGTCTTTGCTGAGGTGGAGATCTTCCATGCCAAATGTCAGTTGGCAGAATATAACTTAATACGTTTTCATTTGTCCCAAAATTCTTTTCTTTAAGGTTGTGATCATCTATCAGTTTGCTCGTAAGCAGCTTTGGGGACAAAAATAGTAAATACCCAAAATATTTACTTGGACTAAAGTTAAACCCATTTCTTAAATATTTTGTTTTAAACTTATTAATCAGCTTATAACACAAAAACTTTATTCAGACCAACAAGAATGTTAGGATAATATATATCTGACCTAAATAAAAGAAACATGTATCTCTACCACCATGAAATACTCACCAAGAAAATTGGCCTCTACATCCACCAATCCAAGAATGAGATAACAATACCACTTTGCCTGCATAAATTCCAAAAGAGATAACATAACCAATTTTCATATATGAGATTCTGAATAATGAAAACAAAAAAGCCACAACTCTGGCTTATGTTGTTGACATGCTAATTCAAATCTCACAGGAAAAATAATATATGCATCTGCAGTGAATCTCCTTCCACCTGGTAGGAACTTTCTAGCTTAATCATTATGATCGACCTTCACAATTTCTTGAAAATAATTGTCTGCTAAATATGACAGTTGTTAGTCTTCAATAGTTAGCTCCCGAGACAGAACTAACATTTTTTATGGGAAGGGTGCAGTTGGAGATTATTTTTTTACTAGGAACCAATATATGGTTATCTTAAATAAAAGAGATATACAAAAAGGTGATCAAGTTGTCACAAAAAGAGGGACAAGGAGTGCTAACAACTAAAAGGGTTCATTGCAATGACAGATGTCTTTACTTTGCATTAACTTAAATAAAATGATTAGAAGCAAATACATATTCATACAAGTCCTCCAATAATAAATTGATAGGATATGATTTCCCTCAAGCTCTTCTTTAAGGATAATACCACGAACTCTCAATTGATATGGTATCTAAATTTCAGACCAATTTCATGTACTTCAAACGAGTTTGGATGTGGTTTCAAGAGAATTAACAGCAAAAAATTGCTTCTTACTACAATTTATGCACTTCTCAAAGAAAAATATATTTTGTACTTTGACCAGGAAGTAACAGAGATCATGACGACCAATGAGCAAAGATATTTAGGCATCAAAGTATGAGACCTAACTAACTGACCCAATTCCATTAAAACTGGGGATCATGCTCTAGGGAACAAGTTATCCTAAAAGTGCTTATGCAGGCATCAATTACATTAATCATGGAAAGTAACTGATTATTCCAAAATAAATTAGAAAGCATGATCATATGATGCCAAGAGCCA
The DNA here is from genome assembly GCA_019650275.1 of Xylocarpus granatum. Taxonomy (NCBI): domain Eukaryota; kingdom Viridiplantae; phylum Streptophyta; class Magnoliopsida; order Sapindales; family Meliaceae; genus Xylocarpus; species Xylocarpus granatum. The sequence continues at coordinate 75,496 of BNST01002110.1, forward strand.
TAGTTTGTTAGACTAAATATTTCAAAAACCTTTGATGAATAAATTTGGTAGTTTGTCCCAATGCATATACATAGTTACTATAGTCAACATATATGAATGCTTTCAGTATTCCCTATTAAATACGTTTCAATAACTATGCCAGCCAATATTTCAACAAAATCTCCTCATGGCTGCAGTCCTATAAGTATGATATTTTCACCAGCCAATAAACTGAATATTATAATTTATAACACTAGAAATACAGCCTGAAAGGATCGAGACATTTGAATCAAATGTTGAAAAATAACTAGGCTTCCTTTTGCTATGGCAAAATACCTTAAGTGGTTGTCTCCTGTAAAGCATGTAACTTCCATAGACAACAGCTAACAACACATAATTGAGAAAAGACTGCGACGTTGGTGCATTAATTCCTGATATACACAATAAGATAGATGGATGATTGCACTATCAAATTCTCAATATTTTCATATAAACAAGTTACATGTGAAATTTAAGAGAGAAAATGGATCTTAATATTTTAAAACATAGAATCAGAAAATGCATGAAACATGAAAGGAAAAGTTTAACTCAAATCCATGAATTCTTTTCCTTTTTTTTTCAGTCAAAACTTGCAATTGGGATTGACTTTTTATCAACACAGAAGAACTTGTTTTTATAAGACCTCCCATCCAGCTTCTCATACTCCAACCAAATAATAGCAATTCAATAGAAATTAATTGGTTGATATATTTGTGAAATTTTCATAATCATAGCATTTAAAAAACAAAATCAACAATAAGAATTGGAGTATGCATGTTCAATCGAAGGTTTTGAAAACTAACAAAATAACCTCTATACTGAATCTGTGAATTAAAATAATTACTACTGAAACAACTAAAATTGAACGGTATAGAAACAAAAGAATAATCCTGCAGAAATATAAACAGTATAGAAACGAGAGAATAATCCAACAGTTTATGCAAGCTCAGAAATTAAAACAGTATAAAAATATACACAGTACAGAAACGAAAGAATGATCCTACAGAAATCTGAGAATAAGCAAGTTCACTTATTGTAACCACGGTGCAGATAACTGCAATAAACAATGAACAAAAGCCGACAATTAAAACAAAATAACATTCAGGACAACAGAAAGTTGAAAAAAAAATGAACCTCTTCTGGAAAGTTCAGAAGATGAAAACCCAGTAGAGGTGATCAAAAGTGAAAGAAATTGTCCCAGACCAAGTCCCACTAATGTCTTCTTTGTGAAAAACTCCTTAAAATTCATCCTTCTTTTAGCCAAAAATAACCACCAAAATTCCAAAAGTTAAAAAGAATAATAATAATTTCTAAGAACCCAGTTCAAAAAAGAACCTAACTCTCAAACACTCCTCCCCAAAACTAGTAAGATTTACGAGCTTCGAAGCGGATTAAATAGAGTTAAATAGAGAAAACATCAAACACCCAGATGAGTTTTCCTCTGTTTGAAGTGATGAATGACTCCAAAATGAATAAATAAAAAGGATTAGTAAAGGATAGATGACAACATTTTGAGTGAAACGGAGTTTGAAGTTAACTAACAGGGAACGAACGAATGAAAGAATGGCCGTATGAAGCTGCGCAATTCTACTCAGACGGAGACGATGAAGCTTGCCGAGTTGATGCCAAAGAGATTTGGAGTATTTCAATGATTTTGGTTACATATTATTATTAGTAATTGATCGATGATTAAATTAATTAAAATACGGTCAAGTTCATTATAAGTTATAGTAGGCAAGCAAAGACGTGTCATAAGCAATACAAACTTTGTATTCTTTTTATTGGAGAACATGCAAAGACTGTTGTACACTGCAACACATATGATTATTTGGCTGGTTGATCCCACGCATAGGATTATTGCAAAAGTGGCCCCATAAAATTTTAAAAATATTGATGAAACAAAAAGACAGAAAGACCCTTTTTCTTCTGCTTTGAGTTCACTCAATTAAATAATAATAATAATTTTTGGAATTAAAATCTCAGAGGGAACAATGTACGGTTCTCATCCAATGTATTGTTGGATTTTGTTCAAATATAAATAAAGTATTTTGACAACTAAAATCTAACATAAAAAAAATGACAAGGGATTCATGCCCCTACTTTACATTGAGATAAAAGCTGATAACATGTCGATACTTTCTGCCCGGCACACCGGCATGAATATGTGTTAGACCGAGCTCGGTTCGTTGAAATATAATGAGCCACGCCAAGCTAGCTTGCAAATTTTTATTAAAATAATAAAAATATTGTGGAGCCCATGAGGTTGGGCCGTGATGAGCCCTCACTTTTCGGCCTCACACGGGCTAGTGACGGGCTTTATACCAGACCACACTTCTACTATAGAGGGGCTGGGCCGCTTTGACACCTTTAGGTGGGATTACTTCTTACGAGTAATGGTGTAAATATTTTCATAAATATAAATATTTTAATTATTTATAAGTATTTATAATAATTCTCAACAATTTTATAAATCATTGTAGATCTTAAATGATCAAGACAATTATTACATATTATAAATATTTTTAGATTAATGAATTTTTAATTCATTATTGCGTAGTAATTTAATGATTGTGGAATACTACTTATCCGTGAAAATTAAAATTTTTTTATGCATTTCTTAGTTAGAGACACTAAAAGTAATGTAAATATATTTTATAGGGATATTTTCAAATGCCTCTTTTAAGTTTTGGTATAATAATACTTACATATAAGATTTCACAAAATTCATAAAAAAATATTTCTATAAACGATAAAATTTAAAATGGTAAAAATTTTTATATATAATTTTAAATATTAGTAATATTTTTTATATGTCTTTTCTAAAATTTTAAAAACCAATGTATATTTTTGCTAAAGTTTTAAAAACTAACTATAAAAATTATTTTTATATTTTTATATTTAATTTAATTTAATAAATATACAAAAATTATGTACTAATTTTAATAAAATATTACTACAAATTGCTTGCTCGTGTTCAATTATAACATTTTATTTAATAAATATATACAAAACTAATGATATGAATTTATTTATATAGAATTATTTAACCGTTTTGAAATATTTTTATAATAATTAAAATTAGTTGAATTATAACTTTTTTAAAAAAAAGAAAGAAAATTGAATAGGTCAAGCACTTGTAAGTATAATCTTTTTAAAATAAAATTTTATAATTTAATTAATTTTAATAGTCTAAAAAATATTTGCAATAATTAAAAGATGGCAATAAAAGTAAATAATTTATAATACTTATTTATATATATTTATACTATTTAATTATATATGTATTTATTAAATTAAATGTTTATAGTTCAACAAGAGTCAAATATTTATATTAATATTTTATTAAAATTTGTATATAATTTACATATGTTTATTTAAATTAAATTAAATATTAAAATATATAAAAAATAAAATTCTTAAAGTATTTTTTTTAATTTTAAAAATTTTGTATACAAAAAATATTATTAATATTTAAATCTCTATATATAAAAATATTTTAATTATTTTAGCTATAATTCATAAATACTTTCTATTAATTTTTGTAAAATTTTATATTTAAATGTTGTTTTGCCAAACCTTAGAAGAGGCATTTAAAAATACCTCTATTTTATATTATTCTCATCGAGAGTTTTAATATATCATTCATTTCAGCATAAATATTTTAAATTGAGTAGAATTTTTGTAAATCGTATCAAATATTAAGTATCACGAATATATAATTTAGTTCCACTTACTAATAAAATTATGATTTTTCTAAAGTCTTTAATTAATTCTATAAATTGAGTAGATATATATTTAACTTGTTTTTAATATTTGTTAATTTAAAAAAATCATTATCACAAAAGTAATATAGATAATTGCATTATCGATCAAACGTATATTCTTAATTTTCTTTTTCAAAAGAGCTCTATTATTATTATTATTTTTATCTAAATTATTTAATCGGGAAAGAATTTTATATCAGTTATTGTAATTAATAAATTATAAAATATAAAAATACATTTGATATGATGACAAAGGACTTGTACCAATCTTAACTAAGCATTTGTAATTTTAACCAATATCACAATTTTTTTTTGGTTAAATATACCATTTTTTAGTAAAACAAATAGAAATATAATTTTAATTTTTTTTATTAAATAAATTTTTAAAAAAATTACATAATTTTTTTTATATATATTTGTGTAATAATTCAAATAATTTGTGTTATTCTCTCGATAAATTTTATCGAGATAAATTATACTTTTTTTCATCTTATCTCGAGAAAAAATTGCCTATAAATATCTTTTTGTAATATATTGACAAATTTTATGGAGACAATTATTTTTTTTTGTGTCTAAATTCCCTCTTTATATTTCACTTGGAAAGAAATAGTGGTTTCAGATAAAGAGGGATGACAATAATTAGAACAATTTTTGAAGTTAATTAACGTTACAAATGGACCCCAATGTTGTAAATATTTACAGGAAAGCACCCCCTGTTGTTATCTATCAGTAAGAATTTGAAAATTTTCCTTTTTAACAGTTGGTGTGGAAAAAAGATTTAAGACCAAAAGAAAAAAAAACATTCTGTTTGTTTCGTTTTGCAAACCTGAAGCAAACCCTAAAAAATAATAAACATTTGAGTTTGATTTCATCAAATAGGTAAGGAGAATGAACAGAGCAAAGCTGAAGTCTGTTTTCTGTCGCTCAATACCTAGTCTCTTATCTCTTATTTTCCCCTCAGAATCACTTCCTCCACTTTTCTCCTCGCGTTCATACAAATTTTCCCGCCAAAATCTTGCCTCTGTCATTTCCAGATTCGTTTCCACTTCTTCTTCGGACGATCTCCAGGGTTTGGTCGATCCAGATGATGCTCTTTCTACTGAGGATTCTCGGGTGGTCGAGTCCGTCTCCAACGAAGAGTTTGCATTTCTGCGCGACTCTTTGATGAATTCCAATGCTAATGCTATGGCAAATTTTGATGCTGGTAAGTGTTCAAATGATGCCGGCTTGATTGCCAACGCGATATTGAATAATAGTGACGGGTTTGGTGACAATACCCAGAAATTTCTAAGGCGATTCCGAGAGAAATTAAGTGAATCTTTGGTGGTTGACGTGTTGAATTTAATAAAGAAACCAGAATTGGGTGTTAAGTTTTTTTTGTGGGCTGGTAGGCAAATTGGTTACTCTCACACTACGCCTGTGTATAATGCACTATTAGAGATAATTGAATGTGAGCATGATGATAGACTTCCTGAACAATTTTTGCATGAAATTAGAAGTGATGATAAAGAAGTGCTTGGGAAGCTGCTTAATGTTTTGATTCATAAATGTTGTAGAAATGGTTTTTGGAATGTGGCTTTAGAGGAGCTTGGGAGGCTCAAGGATTTTGGGTATAAACCCACACGAGTGACTTACAATGCATTACTTCAAGTCTTTCTAAGAGCAGATAGATTAGACACGACCTATTTGGTTCATAGGGAGATGTCGGATGCAGGGCATAGTATTGATGGGTTTACTTTAGGTTGTTTTGCTTATTCCCTTTGCAAAGCAGGGAGGTGGAGGGAAGCCTTAAAGTTGATTGAGAAGGAAGAATTTGTTCCTGATACGGTACTTTATACAAAAATGATATCTGGTTTGTGTGAAGCTTCACTTTTTGAAGAAGCTATGGGGTTTTTGGACAGAATGCGAGCTAGTTCTTGCATGCCTAATGTTGTTACATTTAGGATTTTGCTTTGTGGATGTTTGAGGAAAAGACAACTTGGTAGGTGTAAGAGGATTCTCAGTACAATGATTACAGAAGGCTGTTATCCTAGTCCCAGGATATTTAATTCTCTAGTTCATGCTTATTGTAGGTCAGGAGATTACTCTTACGCCTATAAGTTGCTTAAGAAAATGGTCAAATGTGGGTTGCAGCCTGGTTATGTAGTTTACAATATATTGATAGGTGGCATTTGTGCGAAGGAAGACTTGCCTGCTTCAGATGTGTTGGAGTTGGCTGAGAAAGCTTACGGTGAAATGCTTAATGCCGGAGTTATACTAAACAAAATCAATGTTAGCAATTTTGCACGATGTCTTTGTGGTGCTGGCAAATTTGAGAAAGCATATAGTGTTATTAGTGAAATGATGAGTAAGGGTTTTATACCTGATACTGGTACATATTCAAAGGTAATTAGTTATTTATGTGATGTCTCAGAAGTAGAAAAGGCATTTTTATTGTTTCAGGAAATGAAAAGAAGTGGTTTAGTTCCTGACGTCTATACATATACAATATTAATTGATAATTTTTGTAAAGCTGGCCTTATTGAACAGGCTCACAACTGGTTTGATGAAATGATAAAAGAAGGTTGTGCCCCAACTGTGGTAACGTATACTGCTCTTATACATGCTTACCTGAAAACAAGAAAGTTGTCCCGTGCGAATGAACTCTTTGAGATGATGCTATCCGAGGGGTGCATTCCTAATGTTGTCACTTTTACAGCTTTGATTGATGGCCATTGTAAAGCTGGAGAAATTGGAAAGGCTTGCCAGATTTATGCAAGAATGAGGGGTGATGTGGAAATTTCAGATGTTGATATGTATTTCAGAGTTGTTGACAGTAACAGCAAAGATCCGAATATTTTTACTTATGGAGCTTTAATAGATGGTTTGTGCAAAGCTCACAAGATCAGAGAGGCCCATGCACTATTGGATGCTATGTCTGGGGAAGGCTGTGAGCCAAACAATATTGTATATGATGCTCTTATTGATGGATTTTGCAAGGTTGGGAATCTAGATGAAGCTCAACTGGTGTTTTCCAAGATGTTGGAACGTGGCTACAGTCCTAATGTGTATACTTATGGCTCTCTGATTGACAGAATGTTTAAGGATAAGCGACTTGATCTTGCTTTAAAGGTTGTGTCCAAAATGCTTGAAAATTCTTGTGCTCCCAATGTTGTTATCTACACAGAGATGATTGATGGCCTCTGTAAAGTTGGAAAGACTGATGAAGCCTATAAGCTTATGTTGATGATGGAAGAAAAGGGTTGCTATCCAAATGTTGTGACTTATACAGTAATGATAGATGGCTTTGGAAAAGTGGGTAAGATTGACAAATGTTTTGAGCTCTTTAGACAGATGAGCTCCAAAGGTTGTGCACCAAATTTTGTCACTTACAAGGTTTTGATAAACCATTGTTGTGCTTCTGGCCTTTTAGATGAGGCACACAAACTTTTGGAAGAGATGAAACAGACTTACTGGCCTAGGCATGTAGCAGGCTATCGTAAGGTCATTGAAGGCTTCAGTCGAGAGTTCATACTCTCGCTTGGGCTTGCAGATGAGATGGGTAAAACTGATTCGGTACCAATCTTTCCAGTTTATAGAGTTCTGATTGACAACTTTATAAAGGCTGGAAGACTGGAGGTGGCTGTAGAACTGCATGAAGAAATGGCATCATATTCATCAATCTCAGCTGCCAATAGAAATACATATGTTTCATTAATTGAGAGTCTCTCCCTTGCATGTAAGATTGATAAAGCATTTGAATTGTATGTGGATATGATAAGAAAGGGTGGTATTCCAGAGCTGAGCACTTTTGTCCACTTAATTAAAGGGCTAATCAGAGTTAACAAGTGGGGAGAAGCCCTTCAACTGTCTGATAGCATATCTCAAATGGTTTGTCTTTCTTTAACTTCCTTTCTTTCCTTTTATTTCTCTGCTTCCCTTTTTCTCACTTCAACTAATTAAACCAATGAAAACAAATTATTATTGCCTGCTGCTAAGTTCTAACTAATTTGATGAATATTCAGACATGTTAAGGTATAAATGGTAAAACTGGCAAAGCAATTTTAATTGATAATTCTAATCTATTCTAGCTGAAACTTTTTTACTTAAGATTTTTTTTTGTTCTTTTAATGCTTTGTGTCTCTGCCTGTCTTGGTCTTGCTTTGTGCGGCTGTTAGGGATTCTTATAGCTTGTAAGCTGTGCTGAAGAGCTTTATGGAGAACCTAGTTTCACCTAATAGGAGATCACACCTCTCATCTATGCCTTGGCTGGATGTGGGATTAAGATTCCATAAAATTGTTTTACTATCCAATAATGCTGAAATTTTGCTGGGGACATTATTTCTCCTCTTGGTCATTCAAGTTAAAAAAGTATGAAAAAGGTGCTAGCAAAAGAATGATTGTGACGATCTCTTGGAGCAAGCTGGGGACTTTCAATATGTGGTAGACATGCCTGAAACATTTGGCTTGGCTCATCTAGAAGGCCTTCCTCAATTTATATTATTTTTAGACAGATCAAGAATTTTCTTATCTTTTTTTGAATTTACCACTTCAATTTATATTATCTTGAATTTTCTAATAATATCTTTTGGGAATTCAAGATTGAAGGTTAAACTTCTCAAAAGATATTCTCTTGTGATAAATCATGTGTGTTTGCCTTCTAGTTAGCACCAGAAGCCCTTCATTTAAACATTTCCTGTTGCTAAAAATCTTATTGAAATGTGTTAAAAGGATAGGGAATGTAGATTTTCTCATGAAGCCACCTGATTCTTTTTTTTCAATATTTGTGGTTTAAAAATACTATTTCATCAGGACATTCAATGGCTCCAAGAAGAAAAAAAATCTGGCTCAACTTAAGCTTTGTCTACTTTTGTTGGTTCAACTTCGAGTGCTCTGATGGCTTAATGTTGCCTGATCACTAGTTCCTCTCATTGATTGACTCCATTTGGACGAAATTTTCTATGTTTGTATATGGAAACTTATGAAGATTTTTAGAAGTTTAGATGGATGGCCGCTTTCAACCTGATAAGCAACTTTGGATCAAAGTAAGGCCACAGATAATGCTATTGCTGGACTTGAAGAAAATTTTGTTTCTTGATTATCCCAGCTAGCTGAACCAGTAATCGGTATGCCTGCTAACTTGGTTCTGTTTCATTCCATTGGCTTTGCATTGCTTATTCACTGCTGCAAATCGGTATCCTCTGATCATTTCTCTGCTGACCTTGGCATTTGTGAGTACAAAAATTTGATCATTATATGTACTTTTATGTATATTTTAATACCAAATCCTTCTTGTTCATTTCATCACCTCCTTTTCTAATATTTACAAAATTACTCTTGGCAGCAATATATTCTGTATATATAAATGCTAGAGGTAAAAATTAAATACATATAATGTATTGTATTTTATTTTTCCTTTACTCTATTTTTATTTCATTTTGGTCTCACTTTCCTTCTAGCAAGTGACCTCGTCTTTAGGATGAGCTCATTCCCTGATTCATTTGCCTGTTTTGATATGCAGGTTGGTGACACTGGAACTCATGTTCACTTTGCAATACTCTCTGTTGATCACCTGATGATAATAAGGTCAGTTCATTGCATATAATATTGTGCCCTTTTAATATTTATATTGGATGACAAGTGAATTGTCAAAAAATCAGAGTGGTGAGTAAAAAAAAATGCAAAATCGTTTTCTTGTTTATTTGCTTATTGCAAATCTGATTCACTGTTTGAAGCGGCTAAGTCTGTTTGACAATTGTTTCACGGTGGATACATAGCACCCTTGGTTATATCAATAGTTTGCTCTTTTAAATATGGGACTATCTACAATTCATACTATTTATATCTAAAATTTTCAACTCTAACATTAATTGTTTTAAGTTTTCTTGTTATGTGTTTACAATTTTACGTTAATCATTTTAACTTTTATATTTTAAGTTTTTCATGTTGCATGTTTTAAGTTCTACGTCAGTTGTTTCAAGTTTTTCATTTCATTTGAGGTGCTGGAAATGTATATTACCAGTCAATTGTGTATATGATGTCTATCGCTATTATATAAATGTCTTAAAACCAAGTTGGTGGCCATCCTAATTTTTCAATAAATTTGGCTCATAGTATTTTACAGGTGTTTATTCCTAGCATTATCCATTCTTTTTTCACCATTTATATGTCCAAGCTACATATATAATTTAAGAGCATGATAATAAATTGTTGCTCAACCTTCTATTAATATTATTATATTTTATTATTATTCAAACCTATAATTAATTCAAACTACATGTTAAAAAGAAAAAAAATTATAAATTAAAGTTAAAATTGCTAAAAATAAAAAACTAAAAATGTAATAGTGCAGTGTAAATAATGTTTAATAAAAAATGTAAATTTAATTAAATATATCATTTATTTAAAATTAAAATTTTCATAAATACCATTTTATTAGTGTTATCAATTGCAGTGTTTGATTAAATACAAGTGTGATGACTGATGAGTGTAGTCCGAATATTTATAAGATATCTATTACAAACATAGGGGTGTGTGTGTGTGTGTATTCTCCTCTAGTCCATCTAAAAATGAGATCAGTGTGTTTGTCAATGCTAATGTTCACATGGCAATAATCTAAGTAGTACTGTGCTGCATGTTTTCTTCTAATGTAATTAACTCCTCCATCTGCCTTGTTTCCTCTGTATTACAGTCTATTCAATTCTTCCAAAACCCTAAATTCTTTCTTTCTGGTATTATATTGCGTTCTTTGGAAATTCTGTAATTTATGGTTTCTTTAGTGTTGAATTATGCTGTTTGTATTGATTGATTGAATTGAAATTTTACTTTATTTTAATTGTTTGGTTTATTGGTGTTAAAACAGATGGAATGTTCTCTCTTCTCTCACTGCAAATGTTTGATTTTTGAAGCCATTAATGAAGCCAAGAAGCAAAAGAAACTTTTTGTGGTATTCATTTCAGGTAATTCTAATTTCTTCTATATTTCCACTGCTGCTTCTTTTAATGAGATCGGAGTTGGAGCTTTTTTAGTTTGTTTCGTAAAGCCAGGGTCAAGCTCATGATGTCATGGAATTTTATTTAATTTTAATTTTTTGGAAAATTAGTGAATTCTTAGAAATTGGGAGAAAAAATGCATAATATTTCTTTTTTTTTCTTGTTCTCAAATCTGCTTTAATGTTTCTTTGTTTCTGTTTTACATTTTCGATTTTCAGGTGAAGACACTGAGACAGTCAACTTGGAAAACACCACATGGACTGATTTAAAATTAGGTTCTTTTTTCTTTTTTTAAAAATGAGAATCCAATTTGAATTTTAGAAGTTCCTCATATTCTTCTGTTTTACGATTTTTCATATGGGTCTCATGCTGTGTCCAGGTGGGAGAGTTGGTATCAAAGTGCTGTATATTATTGAATATCCCAGAAGGAAGCACTGATTTTGCAAACTTTTGTGCGATATGGAGAATTTAACTAATACCACCTTTTTGAGGACAGAGAGTAATTTTATATTGTAGATCCTCAACTATGGAGAATTTATACACAAGTTGTAGGAGTACTGTTTTCCTCTTTCATGGATGTTAAGCTTTGGGCAACCGGGGATTTGAGTAATGGGACTTGATAGCTGTGGATATGACTTATAGGGAAAAAAGACAGCCTAGCTAGAGCAACTCAAGGTGAGTGTATGTAAAATATATTTGGTGAAGCAGCAGGTAGAACATCCAGTCCTAGTCTTTCTCTAAAATCTTTGTACCCGAAAGTAGTGTTGTCTAAAACTTTTAGGGACCCAAAATTATAGTTCTTGCCTGGAAACAATTAAAAATTTCTCCGTTTTCACCTCGGAACTTTTGATTTGATATTCACCAATTTATATAGCTGTAGAATATGTTGGGGCAGCACGAGTGAGAACCTGCTTTCAATTGTGTGTTGTGAAGCTGAAACCATGTTGTTTGGATCTCAAATCATTTATCCTTCCAATGAGGAAAAAAAATAAATTTAAAAATAAAATCTCCTGCACATCTTAGCCAAAAATTGGAAAGATGCCCCATGGATAAATCCATAATTCTTACTCTTTTTCAATTTGTAACTGTCATTGCAGCTTGTAGTTGGAAAAATTTGGTAGTCAAAGTTGTAATCCCATCGTAATTACTTTCAAATGGCGTCTGCTTCATTTTCTTTTTCCTTTTACCTTTTTGTTTTAAAAAAATTAAATCAAAGAAAACTGTTGTATTTCTTAATGATGTCAACTTGCTTCAACTTCGGTTATTTTTCCAATTTTGTTTGTTCGGTACACAGCTTTGTTTAAAGCTCTATCTAGTGGTTTTGCAACCATTACATGGAATTTTACCGATCAACAAAATTCTACCCCTTGCATTACAGCTATTGGATTCAATGGTGTGTACGTTTGGAAAAGTGGTATGTTTTGTATCTTAGTGAAAACCTTTATTAGAAGCAAGCACAATATAGTATTTGTGAATATGCCCCAGTGAATTTGTTATTTTTTTACTTTGTGATGGTCCAGAAGGTTTTGTTAGTGCTGAAGTTTTGGCATCCAATTTAGAGAGCATGGTTGAGTCTTCATATCCAGGTATGCTAGTTTTGGTTTTTCTCAGTTGGTATCTCTTGTTTCCTGTTCTTATGTCTACTTTGCGTGCTGACTGATGTTTGACAAGTTGTTTGTTGTTTACATCTTGCACGAGTAGTTGGTATTACAGTTATCAGAAATAATGTATATATTTGATAATATCTAACAAGAACATGCTGGACCTTTTGGCTAGTTTGGGTGTATAATGGGTTGCTAGCAGTCACAAGGACTGCTTGATCTTTCTAAAGCATTTTTTAAGTTTTAGTCAAGGATTTTGCAATGCTTTACGTAATTGCTGAATATAACTTATCTGGCAACGGTTGGACCTTTTGGCTAAATTGTTAAGGAAGGTCAACATTCGATATCCAGTGATTTTAAAGATAATTTCTTCGTGCTTTGTAGATAGGGGTGGGCACGGTGCGCTTCGGTATTTGCCAACACTGAATTGAACTAAACTGAATTGTCTGCAAGAATTGAACCAAAAATTCTGTTCAGATCTGTTTCGGACATAAGTTTGCAAGGGTGCAAGGAAGAAGAGGGAAAAAGAAAAAAGGGAAAGAAGCATTTATTTGTCATCTAAATCACAAGATTCATACCTGAACCAGTATATTGTCGAAACTACGAAGAACACAAATGAAATAAATAAAGAAAACAGCACTTAAGCAGTTACCCTGGTATACAAATCTAACTAAACTTTTCTTTTCACACTGCAAGCCAAGCAAACTAAGTGGAAGTACTTACTGTAAAACGTTGAACTTGTCTTCTAAAATGCCTGCTGGAACAGAATCTTATGATATTGTTATTTTTCTTCAAGCGATCAAAAATAAAAATAACCACAATATTCTAAGGAGACAAGAAACAAACACTGATTTTGATGAGCCATGTTATTTGAAATTTTGTGTTTTATTTCAGTATTAAGCTAGAATAGATTGTTTTTGATATAATTTATTCTGGTATTTTTGTACCAGTTTTGCAGGTTCAGGAAGGCTTTCCAGATTGAAGATTCCCGATTTAGGCAATAATTTGTTCGACAATATTAGCTCCTTATCACATCTGGAAGTTCTTTCATCGTTAAGAATGTTACATTTATCTGATAGTAGATTGAATGGAACTACTGATGTTTGCAGGCAAGATTAATCAATCTCTTTTTTCGTCATATGTTTTGATTTGTGGTCGATGAATAATTTCAGAAATAAATTAAGTGCCACCTTTTGAAGGATTTGATATAACCATAATTCAATCAAACTAAAAAATTTCAAAACAACATCTGTGCTACAATTTAAATACAAGGTTGCATTACAAAATTTTTCATCAACTATGACAATAAATAAATAAGTGCTCTTGTACTTTTCTCCAAATCAAACACTATCACACTACCACTCTTATTATGCAAAAATAAAATGAGGGATGGGTCCTTAACCTGGTAAATAATGCAAAAATTAAATTAAAAAAACTCATTCTTACCTCACTCTAATGGGTATGATGATGATTCACAAGCCCTTTTGGTCTAAAATGTTTAAAAAGAGACATGTCAAAAATTTGACTAACTTGGTAAATGTTAGTAGAACATGTATGGGGGTATAACATTAGTTAAGTTTCATGGATCCTCCTCCTCCTCCAAACCCTTGTACATGTGTATGCCACGTGCCGCTTTTGTGCATTAAATTAAATTCAAAGCAATATATATATATATATATATATTACATTGTAAGAAATAAATACAATATAAAATGGAATAAAGTGATTTTATTTTATAGATTAAATATTTTCCTTTTAATTTATAATTTTATTTTTCAAGAATCACTTTTTAAAAATAATTTTTTAATTAAAATTTTAAAGTAAAAAAGCTAAATAGGTAGGTAAGAAAATCAGTCAGTAAAACGACAAAAAAGCCCAGTTTTGGTCGTCAAAACCAGACAAAGCCTAAGCTCGATAAGCTTGAAATATACTAAATATTAAATTGAACTAAAACGCAGAATTATTGAAAAATAAATAAATAAAAAATAAAACTCAGTGGCGACTAGGTACTCTGGCTAATTGCTCTGAATAGGCGACTCTGCTCATTTCTCTGTATAGGCGCCGCCGCCGTGGCATTAGCCAATCACCGATACTAAGGATTTACTTTTTGCTTTGCCGGGAGTAATGGCCGCAAATTTCACAAGCCAACCCACTTTCATTCCTTCGAAAACAGCTTTCTTTTCCTCTCTAAAACCATCCCCGCTTCACTTCCGTTGCAGTTCTAAACCATTTTTCAAAACCACCATCTCATGCTCTGTCCAAAACACTCGCCGCCGTTCCGAGTACATTCCCAATCGCATTCCCGACCCCAACTACGTGCGCGTGTTTGACACGACCCTGCGTGATGGCGAGCAGTCCCCGGGTGCCACCCTAACGTCGAAGGAGAAAATCGACATCGCGCGACAGCTGGCGAAGTTGGGGGTGGACATTATTGAAGCAGGGTTTCCGGCGGCTTCGAAGGATGATTTTGAAGCTGTGAAGAGGATTGCGATAGACGTGGGAAATGCTGTGGATGAAAATGGTTATGTTCCGGTGATTTGTGGGCTGTCGAGGTGTAATGAGAAGGATATCAAGACGGCGTGGGAAGCTGTGAAGTATGCGAAAAGGCCAAGGATTCATACGTTTATTGCAACAAGTGGGATTCATATGGAGCACAAGTTGAGGAAGACGAAGGAGGAAGTTGTGGAAATTGCAAGGAGTATGGTTAAGTTCGCTAGGAGTTTAGGCTGCGAGGATGTTGAGTTTAGTCCTGAGGATGCTGGCAGGTTAGAGTTTTAATGCTTTGTTATAAATTTTGTGGTTTTATTTCTGGGTTTAGTAAAGAAATTTGAATTTTGATGATACATGTAATTGTTGTTTTGATTTGAAGTGAGGACTAATGGCAGTTCCATGATGGATTTTTCTTTTCTCAAATAGGCAACTGAGAATCTATTGATAGAATAAAGTTAAAAATGGACGGGAAAAATTATATTTATTTATTTTGTTATAGTTTTACATTGAAGAATGTTGCAACTGACAGCGATTTCTTAAATTCCTTCTTATGGTATTAAAGAATTCATCGCACGTATAAAGGTAAATTCCATAGGTTAGATGTTGGAACAAAACATAGTCGTTAGCGAGGAAGAATATTGCAGTTTCAATCAATTTTCCTTTTAAGTTCACAGCTTGGCTGGAACAATAAGGACTGTTTTATCAAATGTTCTCTCATGAAATATGATGATAGAACAACATCTTTGTCACTAGATAATAGCTAATGTTATTAGCACAAATTGAAAGCTTCTTTGGTAGTTTGATGATGTGTTGGCTGTCTTAACCTAATTATCTCTTTTTTCCCTCCCTAACAGATCGGATAGGGAGTTTCTATATGAAATATTGGGCGAAGTTATCAAGGCCGGGGCAACAACACTGAACATACCTGATACTGTTGGTATAACTATGCCTACTGAATTTGGAAGATTGATCGCAGACATAAAAGCAAATACCCCTGGAATTGAAAATGTTATTATTTCAACACACTGCCAGAATGATCTTGGACTTTCTACTGCCAACACTATTGCAGTATGTCTTGCTTTTTTTGCTCTACTCAATTCATGAGGCACTGTAACTGAGTTGCTCTCTCATCTAACCCTTTGAAATGCAGGGTGCATGTGCAGGTGCTAGACAAGTGGAAGTAACTATTAATGGCATTGGTGAAAGAGCTGGAAATGCTTCATTAGAGGAGGTTACTAATTTACTACTGCATAAACACGAATAACACATAAGTTGTGCTGTCCAAATTATGCTTATTCTAATATTAGCTGAATGTTTTATTTTGATTGGTTGTTTTTTATATCCTTTATGTCTTACATAATTGTTATTTTCATTTTTGGACATCAGTGGTTCTATTTTCTTATTCACTTATTTTAATTTCCGTCATGCAGGTTGTAATGGCCTTTAAATGTCGTGGGGAGCATGTATTGGGAGGTCTCTACACTGGAATCAATGCTAGTCACATAATTATGGCAAGCAAGATGGTATTCTCTTAGGAAAATTTTACAACTTAAACTGATTTTTCTTTGTAATGGAATGTGTTTTAGATGGTGTTCATTAATTATGAGCTTGATAATATAGGTAGAAGAGTGCACTGGGTTGCATGTTCAGCCACACAAGGCTATTGTTGGTGCCAATGCTTTTGCCCATGAAAGTGGTATCCATCAGGTTTGTGTTATTGAACTCTCAAGATGACAGGATTTTCTATTCATACCATCTTATTGAATCTATGGCCCTAGTTTTAATGTCACGTACGAGGCATAAATAGTGTCAATTTGTTACTAATCTAGTTTGATGCCGAAATTAACTTGTTTTGGTATTAATGTTCAAGAATTGGCCGTGTGCATTATGTTATATCATAATTTGTTTTGTTGTTCTGGATGAAATTGAACTTCTCCTTGCTGAAGAGGAGCTCAAATTGATGTAATCAGAATATTTTTTTGGGAACTTGAATGGTTAAGTTAAAAGATTGCTCTTGCAGTCACTCGCTGGTTATATTGTAATTGATAGATATTACTTTGTGCTCATTTGGTGATAGAGGTTTGTTTCAATCTTTGATTTCACAATTTTGAATGGCAGCACTATTTCCTTATCTCAAGAACTTCTTCTTCCTTCACTTTGTTAACTTCTTTTATCTGTTGTTAATTGCTTTTGTTTATCATCAAATTGAAAGATACATTATTTTTGATGGGAAAAAGAAAGATTGTGTTGACAGTTTCATTATTCTAGACTGCAACAGAGAGAGTTGGTGATTTTTTTTTAAGCTTATAGTGTGACAATCAATCTATGAAGGCCGTTCTCTTGGTAGGAAAATGTCAGTTTGTCAGGAAATGTTATATTAAGGGTGTACCACAAGAGTTGGCATCATTCCATTTTTAAGCTGCCCACCCACCACTACCACCACCTTTTTTTTACATTAAAATCTCAAATAATCCTAAGATAATAAAATAGTGGTTATCTTCTTTCTTTAGTTGATTCATCCAGGAAATCTGTGTAAGTTGGTGGAGTTATTATATGGAAGAACTCTGCTGGTAATAATGAAGATTGTAAGTGAGGGATGCAAAGTAATCTTACGTGCTCATGGTAAATTACAAAGTAAGGTGGTGAATTACATGTTCTAACCTTGTGTTATTGCTCATTTTCTAGTCAATTTACCATCTGGATTTATTCTCTCCCGCAGCTGTACACAAGCTATTTTATGGATCAAGCTTTCATTTTGTCTTAAAAGATCTCTCAAAATTTCTTCCTCTTCTGTAGGATGGAATGCTAAAACATAAAGGTACATATGAAATTATATGCCCTGAAGATATAGGACTGGAACGGTCCAATGAAGCTGGTATTGTCCTTGGAAAACTTAGGTATGCTTTTTAATTCTTTAATTTTTGTTTTCTCTTTCCTTTAATTTCTGTTTTGTCTTGGTAGATCTGTTCTTTAGCCATTGCAATTCTGGAGAAATAGGTCTTAGCCTCTCTATATCAAAAAAGGGTGTATGTTTTATCTTTTATATTTTGTTGATTAAGATGACTTGCAGCTACAAGCATAAATATCTCCATTACCACATGCCATTCATCAAGTTTATTGTTGACTGATTCTTGAGAAAGTTATTTTGCACATGGTTTAGTGCATTGTGTTGGAAGAGGTACTAGGCCCTATCTCCTGGGAACCACATAGAACAATAGCAAGGGAATAGAAAGAATATACAAATACATCTTAGGGAGAGAGAAAAGTTTACTATCCTGGTGAAAAAACCAAAGAATACAAAATATTTCCGACCAATGAAGTTAAACAAGGGATACAGGTTCAATGGTTGGCTTGTGTATTCCATACATTTTTTAGGTCTTCATGAATTAACTTCTTTTAAATCATTAACTCCTTTTTTACTTGTTTTATAATTCTTCTGGTGAAGTGGACGACATGCTTTGAAGGATCGATTGAAAGAGGTATATCAGTATGTACTTGCAACAGGTTTATTAAGTCAGCTACCTCTTTGTGGTTATGGATTGACTATATCAGTCTTCCTTGTTTTTTCAGCTTGGTTTTGAGCTTGATGATGAACAGCTTGGGCATATATTCTGGCGTTTCAAAGCGGTTGCTGAACAGAAAAAGGTGATTTATGCTCTTATGATGATATCTTCGTGGTATTTTTGTGTCATTGAGTTCTACATAGTTTATATTTAGAAATCACTTGGGGTTGGACTGCTCTTGAAGGGTTACTCTCTCTTCAAGTTAATTTGGACAGATGTAAAATCTTTATATTTTTTATGAATTCACTGAAAATGTAAAGGATTTGAACTATGACTTTTATGTTTTCCAATATATGTTATCTCCAAAAAACAAAAGTTCAACAAGATATCTGAAGTCATGCTTGTGATCTCAAGACAATTAGGAAGCACGTAAAGGAAATATAGTGGTTGAAAACTTGAGGCAGGATGAAATTTTGGCTTGTTAAATCGATCAATGTTATTTATTTATTTTCTATGATGCAATGAATCTGGAGGAAAAAAGAACAGATTTCATTTGCATGTTTTACTTGTTTAAGGTACAGTTAAGCTTTTAGACTTCTCCTAAGACTTAAATATGTGGTAAGTGATTAATAAATTATGAATTGAAGTTTGAAAAATTGAAAATTGCTGAAATTTGGAAATACATTCTCCAGTTTCTGGAAAGCTGCTACTTAGATGGTTTGGGTTATATAAGGTATTAGGATATGTATAGGTTGGGAATAAAATATGTTGTGTTCCAAAGGCTAGAAACTTGAGAACAAAAGCAGATGTAGGAGATTCTTGACTCTGTCAAAGATTTGTAAGAAAAGTGCTTTTATTATGAATTGCTTTTCCAAGGTAAATGTTTTCTTGTATTTCACTCATTTTACTGTCAAGAGCAAGACTATATCAACAGAGTTTTAATTAGACAACTTTATTTAAATATAGTTTTATAGTTATTGCCCAGTGAAACAGAAAGTGAACTCATTCCTCAAAAGACGTGTGTGCAAATGCAAGCTTGTCTTTAGTTTTCTTTTTACTTCATATTTGTGATCTTTCTGCATTCTCTTTAAATAATTTGCTGGTGTCACAGAGAGTTACTGATGCTGATTTAATAGCATTGGTATCAGATGAGGTTTTCCAGCCAGAAGTTGTTTGGATGCTAGTTGATTTGCAGGTACATTTATATTCTATTTTAATCTTAATTTTCTTTTAATATACCCTTTAACTTTTTAAATATTGTTGGATTTAATTCCTTTGTATACAAGTTAGTGTTGACTGGATGGTCCTGATATTGAGCGACTAAATTAGGAGACGATGATGAGAAGAAAACTACAAAATGTTGAAGAATTCAGTAAATTGAAGGATGAAAAGAATTTAAAAGTAGACAGACAGAGGGATTAATATGTACTCAATAATTGAACTTGAGTTAAAATATTTTCATTCTTCCTTTGCTTTTGTTTAAGTCATTGTGTTCTTTCCAGATAAACCATCTGTGAATTGTGTGATCAAGAAAATGACTGTGAGATTTCTTTTCTACATGGAATAAACAGGTTACTTGTGGAACTCTGGGTCTTTCAACAGCAACCGTTAAACTCATTGATGCTGATGGGAAAGAGCATGTTGATTGTGCTATCGGAACTGGGCCGGTCGACTCAGCTTACAAGGCTGTTGATCGCATTGTGAAGGTTGATGTGGTTATGAGTAATGGTTTTCCCTTGATTGACTTTTGTTATCAGTAATCTTGATTCTAAATAGCCTATACGGACACTTGCAGTGGTACAGTCTGGCTGATAGTGAATTACTTTTTAACCAAATGTTGGATTTTCCTGTTTTGAATACTTGAGGCTGTGTAGCAACTGTCGCACTAAGGAGTCTACTTCCTGTCTATAAGCAGGAGCCAGCGACTCTTCTTGAGTACTCACTGAATGCGGTTACAGAAGGCATTGATGCAATAGCTACTACCCGTGTTTTAATTCGCGGGGATACCAATCAGACATCAACTCATGCTTTAACTGGTGAAACAGTTCAGCGAACATTTAGGTATGGCATCGACGTAATATTCCTTTGATTTAGTTGACCTATTTTGTTTCACATTGCTTAAACCTTATGTTCTGCTCCCAGTGGAAACGGGGCGGCAATGGATATTGTTGTTTCTAGTGTCAGGGCTTACATCAGCGCTCTGAACAAGATGTTAGGTTTCAAGGACCAGATGCCGCAAAAGGTTCCTGTAAAAAGAACCCCAGTGTCTGCTTGAAGGGGTATGAAAAATCCATGCACTTCCTTCCCTGTAGAAAGATTTTGAGGTAGAGAAGTCTATAAGCTTAAAACTTTGATCTTGGTGTTTGGCTGTCCTTCATTCTTAATCTTGTATTCTATTTAAAAATAATAATCTTGTGGCATTTTGTTTTTCAGATAAAAACCTAATATGTGTTTGGTTCATGAAGTGGTTTCAATTGCCTGTCAACATTTTCATTTTAATTATCATGATTTTGCCACTACAACACTTATTTGTTAGCAAATTTTTTTTGCATGTTACTTGTATCATTTGATGTCAAGTTAAGAGTTGTTTGCCCATTTATTCTGTATTACAGGATGGGCAGTGTGAATAATATTATATCCAGTTTTATTATACAAACTGATATAATGCTAATAAAGGTAATTTTTACTTATTTTCTTCAGGATTTTACGAAATAATACATAAATATAAATTTTTTTTAAAAAAATAAAAATAAAAATTATTCTTTAACAATAAAAAGAGTTATATTTAATTGTTAGTTAATTCAACAAAAACTTGAATTCTAACAATTGGTGCCTTAGAGAAGAAGCGCTTTTCCTTACTTTTTGAGCTATTATTCAAAGTGAGGCATAGAAGCACTTTTTGGTTATATGAGATTTGTTATTGCTGTCTACTTGCTTTAAAACTTGAATCAAATCAACTTTACATAGAAGCAACTGCAATATTTAATTCAATGGCCTTGCCAATCTTTAATCTGTTATTAGCATGTACTTGGTTTTAAATCAATTCTAGTCCATCCAACGATGCAATATTACTATTATGCACTTGAAATCAATCATAATTCAATTTCAAACATCTTATAGCTGTCCCTATTTTAGTAATTTTTTATTTATTTACTTTATTTAAAAATTGAACTAATCTTTCTCTCTTTCTTCTTTATCCATTGGATTGTTTCCAAAATTATTAAAAATGATAAATCCTCCCCCAGCCAGCTCATCTTTCTATTTTATTATTATTATTATTGTTTTAGTTTGGACTGTTAGGTCCCTATTTTGTTTTGGATGAATAGAAATATGTGATTTGTTGTATTTATATCAAACAAGTCCATAATTTCTTACTAAATTATTCTAAAATAATAGATTTTAACTAAATATTTCAACTATGCTTACCAACTCGATTTGAAATTTTTTAAAAAAATTTATGGGTTCTATTAAATTTGTATTACGCTTTATTTTTAAAAGATTAATTAGTTCGATAATTATCATAACTTCAATGTTTATAATATTTAATATTAAAATATGAACGTTTTCTTTTTAATCAATTATTTTCCTTTTGCAAAGATCTGTTGAGCATTTATGCCTAAAATGTGAGTACATGTGCGAGGTTGATCGTATGTTTTTTGTATTATCTAACAATTAGATGCCACCCAAAGGTATTTTAATTATTTCTCTAGAGTTAGGGATCTATTTGACAAGAATGAAAATATTATGTCTTTAATTGAAACATAACAGAAGTTTATGGGTCCAAATGTTTTTATTGGTATTTACATTATTATTATTATTAAGAGAGATATATGCCGCGTTGCCTCGCTGTCCGTCCCCTTTGTATTTGATTTCTTTCCTTTCTTTTCAACGTGTTGCTCCTGAAAACCAGAACAACCCAATACTCAGCTGTCTACCCTTCTCCAACGATAATCTGCAAACAAACCCTAGAAAACTCAATACACAAAGAATCACTGTGTAACAATAACGGTAAATTTCTTATATACAAGTAGAAAGAGAGAGAAATCAGGTATTCTTTCGTTTTTGATCCTTTGTTTTCTCTTGAGATCTATTGCTACACTTACTTTTGCTATCTGTCTATTTTATAATTAATTCTTTATTGTTTTCTCTTCCTTTGTTTTGCTTTTCACTGACCCCATTCTTATTATTCTCTCTCCATTTCCTTATTTCCTTTCTCAATCTTATTCTATTTTAAGGGCTGGTTTTCTATTTGTTTGATTGCTTCTTTTATTTGATGGCGAGTGGAATTGTTCATTGATTGACGCCAATTCGATTTTGGGCTTTTTTTCCTTTTTGATCTGTAATTTAGTTTTGTGCTTTTGATGGACTATGATTATCATCCGCGTAGTTTGGGGGTAAGAATTAATGGGTTTCGTTTTGTTTTTAATTTCTGTTTTGGTGAGTTACAAATTGAAATATGCCTTGAATCAGGGTTTTTTTTTCTTCTTTATTCAATAGATGCGATGAATTGGGCGATAGATCTTCAAAACTTAGTTACATTCACAAGTTAATATGTCTTTTCAATCTTTTTTGTTGTTTTCCTTTGGTTTGATGTGCAAATCTATGTAGCATTCGATGATTCGGTTTTAGTGAAATCTCTCTATCATGGTATTGAATTTCCCTGATAGATTTGCTGAATTTTGGATTAACTGAATTGTTCTCTAACCAGTGGATTATACTTTGCCTATGGTTTTTGTCTTTTTATATTTGCTATGTTACATTGTCTTGGATTATTTTAATATGGAATGCTTGAATTAATTCATAAACTCTTATTGTCATTTTCAATGTTGGCTTATGATCGACTGCAAGCTCCATCTTTTATTGAAATTGGCATCTATGTTCCGTTTTTATTTGTAAATGTGGCAGGCAGAAGTTCTCATGTTGGTGTAGTTAGCTAATATTGTATTTAAATGATGGGTGGTGGCCTGGAAAGAATATTTTCATTCATATGATTGGAGCTTCTATGCCTTATTTTATTTTTGATATGTTGACAATTAACTTTACTTTTCTTAGAAAGAAATTTGTTGTGTTAAATTTAATGTGATTTAGAATACAGTTTTTTGGTTATGGTGTTGAATTCATGACAAATATTTTCTTGTAACATGCAGGCACATGCACCTCCTCCTGGTTACCATCCAAAGTCGTGAAGAAAAAAGTAAAGATGCGTCGCTGGCTCTGTTGTACTTGTGAAGTAGAAGAGTCTTATGTATCACATGAAAATGAGAACCTGAAAAGCCCAAGGAATTATCCGGATGGTATTTTTATTTGGCTCTTATATTTTGCCTCGTTCTTACAAGTAAAATATACCTTGAATATATGTAAATTCTGAATTCCTGTCTATTGGTAATTGCGATGGGGTGTTAGTCCAAGTAAAATAACAATGTTTTGGTTCCATTTGAGGCTGTTTGGTGGTGTTGTGTGTATCTATCATCCAGCTTTACTATCCACATTTTGAAAGAAGTTATTACAATATTTGGGAATGGAATTGGCGTTTTAGTGTTCTTTCCCCTCTTAAAGCAAATATCTGTGGAAATGAGGTTTATAGGTTTTTTCGGTTTATTGATCTTGAATAATTGTATCGGGTATGTTGGGTATCTTGTAAAGCTTGTGAACCAGATAATTATTTTGTAGTTGCATATAGCAATTTGGACATGAGCTTTGACCCTGAGAACTTAATAAGATATTAATTCTTTTTTTTCAAACCCTACAAAATGAACTTTGAACTTTATTGGAACACCACCACCTCCATTGCATGACTGTTGCTACCATTACAGCATATAAATAGTCATATTGTATTAAAACTGCTGTTATATTTCATTTCCACACTTATCATGCAATCTTTGCTTCATGGCGCAAGTTTCCTTCCAAGTAGGATTTGAATTTATTTTTACATTTGTGTAGATTTATATTTTAAATGGTGCATTCTTGAATTTCTAAGTTAAAGTGGCAGATATGAATATTCAGAAGTCAATTCTTTATTGCTGATTTGCAAATATATGTTTTCTTATTTATTTTTATTTTTAAGAAAATTTAATAACGACTTGCAAGAGAAAATATTATCTCCAACATTTTGGTGTGTGGGTGATGAAGTTGTAGCCTTGTAGGCTATCACTAATGTTCTAGATTGTTATTATTGTGCTTTCCATGAAAATAAGAGATATCTTCACTTGTTTTCTACTTATGATAGGAAGTTCTAACTTTACATTTCTACTCACCCACAGTGGGTTCTTTTCTGCATTCTCCATTAATAAGATCTTGAAAGTCATGAAGCTCTTTAAAGAACTTATTTTGTGCTTTATTATTACTACTACTACTATTATTATTATTATTATTTTTTAACTTGTATCAAAATTGGCCAACTACTTGTTAATCATTGATGGTTCTAATGCATAGATATTACGACAAATACTATATTATCAAATTACAAGAGATCATAGAAAGGTGAGTAAGGTAGCTATTTTCATATTTAGGTGGGTACCAATATCAAAGGACTTTTCAAGGGATTTTTTAGACACGAATGCTGGCCATTTGAAGCTATGCCTTTTGATACTTTTGCCTTTGCCATATTTTGTGGCTGCAGTCCCTTGAAAAAATGATATTCTGTTTTTGTTGCAAAAATCTCATTTTATTAGAGTAAGAATTATTATCTAATATCTAATTTTGGACATAGACATAGACATCAGATCGCACTATAGTATATAGGTTTAATTTTCACTTTAGTTGAAAGCCTTTTAAAGTAGCTTGTCCCATAATTATCCATAAAGAGGATACTATGAATTTACTATGGTTAAAAAGATATGAATATATCTCTTATATCTAAACAATAAAAATAAATATTCCTATTGGTTTCTAAAAATTCTTGTCCTATCTCAATAATTTTTTTCTGCATTTTAGGGCACCACAAAAAGACCTCAGCTCCTGTGAAACCTGAAGTGCAGAAGGCAGCACCTCCTATTGAAGTTCCTGTAATGTCTTTGGATGAACTGAAAGAAAAGACTGACAATTTTGGATCAAAGGCATTGATTGGTGAGGGATCGTATGGGAGAGTGTATTATGCAAACTTAGACAGTGGAAAAGCTGTAGCTGTAAAAAAGCTTGATGTTGCAGCTGAGTCTGAGTCAAATGTTGAGTTTTTGACTCAGGTATGTCTGCAGCTTTGAAGAAGCATATTTGTTTTCAAATTACTTTGTTGTTATTGACAGCTGAATTTATGTTTTGAATGTATTATTTTTTTGTCCAATTATTTTTTTTTCAGGTTTCCATGGTTTCAAGATTGAAGCAAGAAAATCTTGTTGAGTTGCTTGGTTACTGTGTTGAAGGAAATCTCCGCGTGCTTGCATATGAGTTTGCAACAATGGGATCTCTTCATGACATATTGCATGGTATATCCAGCATGTTGCCAACCTTAAATTATACTGTTAATTCAATTGCCTGTTCAGTAAATGGTATCCAGTGATTTGAATTATGCAATTACAGGTAGAAAGGGAGTTCAGGGAGCACAGCCAGGTCCAGTGCTTGATTGGATGACACGAGTTAGAATTGCAGTTGATGCCGCAAGGGGTTTGGAGTACTTGCATGAGAAGGTTCAGCCTTCTATAATACACAGAGATATCAGATCTAGCAATGTGCTTCTCTTTGAAGATTTCAAAGCCAAGATTGCAGATTTTAACCTTTCAAATCAAGCTCCTGATATGGCTGCTCGCCTTCATTCTACTCGAGTTTTAGGAACCTTTGGCTATCATGCTCCAGAGTAATGATCTTGAATATCTTTTTATCTATCTCCTTTTTCTTTTTCCTCCTGCTTGTGATGTTGACTTTTTGTTTCTTCTGAAAAATGAAACAATTGCTTTTGATTAAACCTATACTGATTAAAAGGAGAGATGAAAAAACTGGAGAAAGCTTCTGAAGGTTTAAATTTTGAGGGGCTTTGCTTTGCTGTTTTCTTTGACCTCTGCCTTTGCTTTAGATACTCCCAATTTCTTATTTTTATTTATTTCCTGAGGATAAAAATAGAAAAATGAGAAAGAATGAGGTTAAGTTGTCAGACAATTGATCTAACGTTATGGAAGATATTTTGGATTGCCTCATTCAAGATGATTGAAAATGACCTTCTTTAGAGGTTCCATTGATGGTTCCTGTGGTTATCACCATTATTGTAATTTTTGTTTCTCTTGAGATAAATTTAGTTGGGCTTGTAGAACCTAATGATTTTAAGATTTTATGAGGTTGGCTCAAGCTGATGTCAGAATGCATATTTGAACCAGCTTCGTAATGTGTGGTTTTAACAGAGTTATGTTTTTTTTGTTTTCTGATTTTTTTCCTTAAATTTTTTTCCTTCCCATTTAAAATCTTTTGCATGTAAATTTTGAATGGCAACGTCTATGCATGCTTTCACCTGCATTTTTCAATGTTGATATCAATAATGTTATTTTTGTCTGGAAAAACATTTGTTATGGATGATTCAACTAATTTGTGGCTCTTTGAACTGATTTGCAGATATGCAATGACTGGACAGTTGACCCAGAAAAGTGATGTGTACAGTTTTGGTGTTGTCCTTCTGGAGCTTCTTACTGGGAGGAAACCTGTTGATCACACCATGCCTCGTGGACAACAGAGTCTTGTTACCTGGGTCAGTCCATTCGTTACTTTTTTGCATCATTATCAAAGTTTTCCCTCAGTTGTCTTTAATTTTGTGGTTCTCTTTATATGTGATTCAGGCTGACAATGTTAATTTTTTATAGGCTACTCCAAGATTGAGTGAAGATAAAGTTAAGCAATGTGTGGATCCAAAGCTAAAGGGAGAATATCCCCCCAAAGGAGTTGCTAAGGTATCCCATTGTTACATGCACAAACAAACAGTATAGACTCATATTTTGCATTCTTGATCATTCAAATTCGTTCTGGTGATGCTAGCACTAACATCATATTGTTCTTTTTTCCTTGTGATGCAGCTGGCAGCTGTAGCAGCATTATGTGTGCAGTATGAAGCCGAATTTCGGCCAAATATGAGCATTGTTGTCAAGGCTCTTCAACCTCTTCTGAAGACTCCGGCCCCGGCTCCAACTCCAGCTCCAGAGACCTAATAGCAATCACTTGAAGTTTTTCTGCTTGCTCCAAATTCTGCAGCTTGCTTACAGTTTGTTTTCATAGGCCTCCATATTTCTTCAGATTGCTTTATATATAATATACACGCATATAGTTTTTTTTTAAAAAAAAGGTTCTTTGTCCTTGATGTTTGATTTCATATAAAAGGGCAGATTTGTAGTATTGAATTGTATTGTTAGTATTACTGATATAACTTTTGTTTGCCTGTCTTCTTCCAGTACAAGACCATGGTACTGCTATGGAGGAGGTTTTAAAGTTGTTGACAACTGGTTTGGGTTGTATGGCGGATATACTTCTTACTGAGATATATCTGTTTGTTTGTTTGTTTTTCTCCCATGTTTATTTAATATTTAATTAAATGTGAGTTAATTTCAAGGGAGACTTGACTCACTGATGTTCGCTGTCATTAATTGGAGAAACAGTGGCAGTATGCTTTTGGCATGATGATGGTTTAACAAGATATTGGCAGAGATTGGAAAAGGTTGATCTAGGTTTCCAGGCTGAACTGGCACACAAATGTTGTAGAATTCTAAACATGCTCAGCAAGTCATGTTTTATAATACAATAATAATCTCTTCTAATTGGAATGGTTTTAATGTACAAGTGTGTTAAATACCGCTAAGAGATGGTCGGCTCAAGTCTGCTGGGTAAATTGTTCCCAAGTTGACAATTAAATATGGGCCAATCTGATCCAGTCAGCTCTCTCCAACTTTGGCATTCTCATCTATCCTTGAGTAAATGCGGTAATAGGGTTGGTTTCACAGTCATTGTGTATCAAAACGTAATGTCAAAACAACTTTCTGGATGTTAATTACCAAATGGGACTCTTCACTTTTCAAAAAGAAACAGTAATTACTTTTAAATGCAATTCTAAAACAAGAAGTTAGTGCCAAAAGCTTGTACGGCAAAGATTTATATATTGAAAATTCAATTATTTGATTAATTGAGTATTGGTTTACATCTTCTTCTCCTTCACAACTAGGAGCCTAGCTGCTCCAAAATTTATCTTTGAAATCCCCTCGTACACCACCCATCTATTCTCTTTGGCAAGAACAAACAAGCATCCATGATAAAATTGGTCGAGGGAAGATCTCGATACACTAAATTTCTTTGACATTTTTGATATCGT
The DNA here is from genome assembly GCA_019650275.1 of Xylocarpus granatum. NCBI lineage: Eukaryota > Viridiplantae > Streptophyta > Magnoliopsida > Sapindales > Meliaceae > Xylocarpus > Xylocarpus granatum. Next base: position 104,116 of record BNST01002110.1, read on the forward strand.
CTAGGTAATATTTTCATATGCTCTCTAGATGAAGTATTTTTGTTCAAAATCTACATCTCTGATAAAAATTATAAGAAAATTTAGAGCACGAAAGAGGCATCTAGCATGAGAATTGTGCTTCCTCTTTTCCCAAATTGTTTCTCTGCATCAAATGAAAAAGGCCTTGTAGATTTATATATACTGAGTGCTGTTTCTTTAGTTTCACCTTTTTCAACTTGTAACCAAGTAGAGGAATTCGACGTCATGAAAGTCTCTAGTTGTCGTGGCCAAATAGCTATAGTTAATTCATTGATGGTGTTGGGATGATATCTACATGACGACAAACGTCTGATCTGATGCATCGGGATTTTGGATTTATCGTGTCAAGTTGCAGTCTGTATAATTCGGCCTTTATACGATACCATTGCCTTTAAAACGATTTCTTTTTTTTTGTTTTGCCCTAAAAATTGTCATAAATAAATACATGCGCTGTTAAAATTTACCGTTAAAATTTTTTAAAATAGAAAAAGTAATAATTTTATTTAAAAGAGCTGTGTTAAAATTTTTCACAGTTAAGTAAAATATATGCGACTCAAATGTGTGTTCTTCCTGGAAACAAATTTAGTAACGGCGGGATTTTTGTTTAACGGCGTTACTCTCACTTCATTAAATCTCTCTCGCAAGGGTGATTGATTTCTTCTGTCTCTGTCGCTAGGGTGATTGATTTCTTTCACTGATCCTCAAGTGAAAATGGCTGATGATACACGCTCTGGCTTCGACTTCAAGCCAAGAATCGCGGAAATGAAACGCAACTCGCATCTAGATGCCCTCGCTTTACTACAACAAGAAGGACAACGGTGCTCCATTCCTGTCTCTACAGTTTCCGCGAAAGATTTAAAAGAATCATCTGATATTGTTTTCTCGACTACAGAAAGCACGGACTCCGGTGTCAGTTTCTCCGAGAGGGAGAGGTGTTCTTACGATGAAGATAAATTGGAGATTGAGAGCAACTTAAGTGATGGAAAGAAAGAACCGGGTTTTGCTTGTTTTGTTTCTGGCGTTGAACAGAATCAAGAGAAGTTGGATTCTGTGGTGCTTGGATGTGATGGAAAAAGTGTGCGAGGGGGAGAGAAAGTGAATTATGAGGTGGATTGTGTTGATGGTGTCGAGGAGAATTTGAATGATGGGGGAAAAGGCTTGCTTTGGGGCTTGGTTGATAAAGAAGAAAAAGAGTTGATGAAATTTGAAATGGGTTCCTCTGGGACTCAAGAATATGGCAAGTTCAAGCAAGATAAAGGATGTGACTGCAAAGAAAATATGTCTACTTCTTCTGTTGATCTGACTAATGAATTTCTGGTGGATCAAGAATTGAAATCTGAAACTTTGTTGGAGTCGGAAAAAAAGCGATTATTGGCCGCTGTGGAACTTGGAGAACTCTTTAAGGACAAAACCCGTGTGGAAAAAGTTACTGGCTTTCTGAGCTTTCCTCAGATTGATGAAAAGCGAAGTGATTTGGAAGATGTGCAGAAAACGATGCAGAATGATGGTGATACAATTGACGGTATCAAATTAATCGATGGAAGTGTTAGACCTTCTGTAAAGATTGAAGTAATTGATGATACAGCGTTGATTGAATCTATTCTGGTACCAAAAAAAAGAAATGACTTTTCGAAGGACGCAAGAATGTTGGATACTGCTAAAATGATGCAGAGGAATCAGCAGGAGGAGGAGAAACAGGAAGTGTATGGCAAGACAGCCAAAAGATCTCGAAAGAAGGCAAAAGACATGAAAATGTTTCCGGATGTGGGTGTAAGTCTTAAGAATTTGAAGCACATTGTGGAAGATAAAGATGGTGGTCTGAGCAATGGGGTACATGCCAAATATAAGTACTCAAGGGAAGAGATGGAGGTCCTAAGGTTTGTTAACATTGTAGAACAACAAAAGTTGTGGAGGGATATACATACTAGTCTTGGAACTGCAGTGGTGAAAGATTACAATAACATTGCTAGCTCGAAGCATCAAAAGCAGATTCTCATGAAATCGGATCCTCGACTAAGCTTTTCAAGGAAGTCAGAGGCACCTGGGGTCATTAGTAAGTACCTTTATATGCCAATTTGTATTTTCAAATATCTTTTGTTCTACTGGTTATTCATTTGTTAACATGTCAGCTTTCTTTTTTCTGTAACTCCATATTATTACATGGATGGATCTTTACATTAGGATATGGATGCTGGTAAAATTATGAAATACTCCTGGATTTGAACTGATAGAATTAATTTTTGCAACAATTATTAATTGTGAAATTGATTCCTTATGGTGGCATTATAACTGTAAGTCAATCTTTTGATTTTGTTCTGTTTATATTTATTTGCATGTTAGTGACATCTGTTAAAATTTGATTTTATGTTGAAAAGCATCTGAATTAATCAAACGGGGTCCTATCCAGGAGATGATACGGGTTGATCTCATTTATATGATATTTTCTTGTTTGGGAATCATTTCACAGAAAGTACTTAATTAAGAGGATTAGCTTGTAATGAATCTGGTCTGCAGCATTGAGAAAGAAAGAGTTAAGGATTTTGTTTGATGCTTTGGGAAGCTGACATGAGATATGACATGTTGGTTGTGGTTCCTTTCCTCATTAGGTAATGCATACAGTTTTATGTGTCCATGTTTCTGTTAAGATGCTAGATTTACCTTGTTGAAATATGGCTTATTTTGATGGATAAATAACTTCTCCTTTTTTACTATGCCAGTAGTATATAATTTCTAATGTGGAGCTTGGGCAAGGAACTCATGAAATTCCTGAAAGCTTTAGATTTATAGTGTTTGATGTTTCCTTTTTTATGGTAATAACCTAAATCCATATCCATGAGATATAATAACGGGAGGCAAAAGATGGCCTAAATGAGTGTATGAACTAAGGATAGGTTGCCTCTTGGTCCTGATCATCCTCTTCCTGAGGATACTTATTTTTTCTAGTGTGCTTGTATGTAAAGGCTTTGCTCATTGCTGCTCTCCATTTATGATTTCTTGTTTCATATTAAAACCTTCCAAACATTTTCAGATGAAATTGCTAAAGCTTTCTGTTGTGCTTCTTCATTAAAGCCCAAGGGCCTCCATGGTTGGCTCCCTTAGGTCTTGTTTATTATGAAGAAACCTCAAACCTTAAGATAAAATTGCCAACGCTCTCTCTCCCTCTCTCTCATTTTAATGGATTTTGGAAAAGGCCCAAGCTTTCTTACTTGAAGCCAAGGGACCATCATGGTTGGTATTGTTTTTTAAATGATTTGCTATGTTGAAGTGCTCAAGCGGACTTCAAATGGGAGCTTTCTGTGGAGTTGACATAGATTTTGCAAAGGTTCATTGTGTTTAATTCACCTGGCTTAGGAGTGTAGGTGAGCACACAAAGCAACTGTGACAACTGTCAAGTCAGCCTGCCTTTTCATTCAGCCAAAGCTGATGTTATATACATATATCTACACCTTTATCATTTTATCATCTTGTGTTGATCATTGAATAGAATTTTTAGTTATTGACACCTTTTCAAATTTCACCTTGAGTTGGCACAATTTTTTTAAATCTTGTGATTGCTTTGTGGTGGCTTGAAATTATTAACCACTCAATATTTTCTGAAGATTATTTCAGCTGTTGTAATTGGAAGATGTACTGTTCTCTTTATATCTCATTGAAATTTTACTATTTAAAAAATTATCTCCATTTCATTTTCTTGGTTTGGGCAAAGAACTGCATTAACATTATTGTGTATTTTGTTGGGCCTGGATTTACGCTCTTTAGCATTTGAATTGTAGTCTTTGTTCAATGTTATTTCCTTTAAAGAGCTTTTGTTTTCCCTCCTTTTTCTTTGAAGAATAGGACTTTTATTTGATGACGTTGGAGTCCATAGACATTTTTCCTATGACCCCCATTTAAGCTTGGCTTTTGCCTTTCACTGTGTCAATTTGATGGGTTCATTTTCTGATGTCTCAGGTGTGGTTGCTGCAAGGGCAAGAAGGAACCATTTCAATATCTATGTGCATTGAAGATTAGCCTAAACCAATCTGCTAAAGTCCTTTTCAGCATGTGTCTCTTGATCTGTGTACATAGGCACTTTGTGGCTGTTTGTATGCTACTTTTGTACAAGTACTTGTACATGGAAAGTCTGGCCTGTTCTAGTCTAGATACAAGTTTTTGGAGAATGTGCATTTGTTGTGTAGGTGATGGTATATTACATTTGTTGTGCATTTGGAAAGAGCAGTACTCTCAATTGAAATTCATATTTTGAATTTGTTGTACATCAATAAAAGAGTTGCTTTTACCTGAGATTGTTCATGTCATTGATATTTGATCTTTCTGTGGCTGGACTCCTTACATTTTAGGATTACAATAGTGTTTCTAAATTTGCAATTACTTTCAGGGCAGGAGTATTCTGAGCACATGGAAAATGAAGCAGAATGTGCAGGGGATTATATAGCAGAAAATTTGAATACTGTGGATTCTGCTTGTAGTCATGGTATTGAGGGTGAAGATAACATACTTCTAGAAGGAGAGTGCGATGAAGATTATGACAGTGATGAAGATTATGCCAGTATTCAGAGACCTGCCTTCTTGGTGGAGGGAGAACCAAATTTTGATTCTGGGCCTCCAGAAGATGCATTAGAATATCTTCGACGTGTCCGGTAACACTCTAGATCCTAATTTGTTTCACTTGCTGATGACAAACTTACCTTTTTGCCCATAAAATCTAGTGTATCTCTGCTTGCTTTATTGTCTTATAACTAAGCCTCCATTCAGCTTTTTATTGATCATTCATAATTCTTGTAATTTAACATATCCTTTTTAAGTTTTAAGACTATATAAGTTTATCTTCCATCTCAAGGATCAAAGCCTTTTTATTTGAATATTACACTACACTAGGCTTGCATGGAAGAGCAAACAACTGACAAGTTAGGTTGTCTTGAATATCTGGTTTTGATGGAATCAAGGATCTCTTCAAGCTATCACAATTTCTCGCAAGTTTTTTATTTATGCATTTTTGCAAGAATTTCAACCTTAAGTTGATAAGTCCCTAATTCTGAGTACATCAACTCAATTTAAATATTAGTTATTCTCCCTCTTCAAACTATAGCAAGGAACTTTGGATGTCACAGATGGGACAAATAATCATTGCATGATTTAGTATAAAATTGTGAATGAGAAGAAGGAGGGAGGAGGTTAGTTTCTAAAATGTTATCGTTGGTTGTTTATTTCCTTTCTCTTTCGGTCACTCTCTCTTCAAATTCTATTTTAGATCATAGCACAGTAAGAACAAAATTCTCTCCAGAGGGAGCAAGTTTATCTGGCAGGATATGTCATCAGTTCAAGAAATTTTTGGCAAAGAACCTTTATCCTTTAGTATTTTAACCTTGCATGATTGGAGATTATATGGCTCTGGGAATGTGATAATATTCTCTACAAAAATGACATACGGATAATGAATCCACTCTTCATCTATGCTATATTGAAAATTGACAATCTCTTGTAGATGTGTGGGGTTTCGCATGATTTCTTCTCTTTATTCCTTGGTTCTGCATCATCAATTTTTATTTCTTATTTGGACTTGTGTATTTTTTTTTCCTGCATTCTGGGGATTTAAGGAGCTGTCAGTGATAGATTTTTGTCAAGGGACACTCTTGGGATTCCATATGGGGATCTTTTCCAGACATCACTTGGGTAAGTAAATATGGAAGCTGGTAGGAGAAAATGTTGCCCAACCCTAACTGATATAATGTTTGAAGCACGACTACTCGCAGACTTAATTGCCAAATTCGGTGGTGTATATTGTGACAGCAATTAGAAAACAATATTTCCTTACCCTTTGCTCCTCTATATATCTTCTGGGGGATGGATTGAAATTATAAGTTTATCAGGGAGGATTGTTACTATGTCGATGTTTCTTTTAGTAGTACTTTCCTTATTTGACTTGCTGTCTAAGTTGGCACTTCTGATATTGATTATGTATGTCATAAACCTTGGTAACAAATGGCTGAAAGAGAGATGCACTTTCTGCCCAAAGGACCCCTCCAAGATAAAGCTATCTTGAGAATGAAACATTTCTGTTAGGGATCACAAGTTAAGTATTCTACTCGTTTCCTCGCCCAGAAGACGAGAAAAATCAAATTTGAAGCTGATCATACCCTCTGGTTCATTACTCAGTAGTCAAGTCACAGGAATTTTCAGCTCTCTCCCTTTTCATTGAAAGATATCTTATCTTAGACCACACGTTTTGGAGTAGTTTCACTTGTAATGGATGGATGCCATTCGCTCCTTCCTCACCCCTGAACATAAGATGCACATATTGGAAAACAAAGGCTTAGGTTTTCTTAAGCAGAGCACTTTTATGGACCATTGTTTAGGTCATTGAACATGTGAACAGCGTCAATTTTTTGGCGCTGCTTCTGCTTTTCACTTTTATATGTTCTTGAAGGGGTAAGGTCTAGCACAATTTGGTTTCGCAACTGAACTGGAAAATTGATGGTCATTGGAAACTAGCTTTGACTTCAAGATGAAAGGATTTGACTCCTCAAGTCTTTCTCCTTTCCTAACCAATGCCTAAAGAGCTGAAGTGAATTTTTTTTTAAATCTTCCTATGCTATGTGGGGTTTGATTTTTGGAATCCTTAAATTGAATTCTGGTGTTACAATAGAACAGAAAGAACAATGAAACCATCACTGGCTTATAATTTTACCATGGTGGTAAAAGTTGTAGAAGAGCTACTTGGTAATTATTTTCAGGACAGCAGTAGTTTCCTTGTTTGACATGACTCCCACGCACCAAAATTTGTTTATTGATTTTTTAAAGAAAAATCCTTCACTGGTCTCAATATCCTAATATTCTTCTTATCCTGGATCATAACTAATTTTCCCCAGGTTTGTAAGAGGGCCACACAAACATCAATTTGGAAAAATGAAATGAAGTTGGAATAATGGATATAAAAAGTGTATCTCTCCATGTATTTGAAACTTGATTTTTCTTTTTTACTTTTTTGATAGTCATGAAGACATGCAAGGCATTCAAAGCTTTGAAGTAAATTTGGGATAGGTTGGCAGCCAACAAATTTTCACCAATCAATGATTACTTCACTTATCAATTTACACATGCACACACAGAAAATATCTGATGTAAATTAATTGAAAGTAGTCACTAATGACTGAAAACCTGGGCAACCACATTGGGGGCTTTTTATCAGTTTGAGAATATCACAGATCAACCTGTCAAGCAAGTATTTGTTTATGCTAGGATTACCAGTGTCCTATATTTGGCAGTTGTCTTCGCTAATATAGAAACAGAAGAAAATCTTTCAGATGACATTAAAAATGTGAAACATATAGAGCTTTGTATAATCTTGGTTCAAGATGAGCTGATTGGGTGTGTTGCAATTCAGTAAACATTGTTTGTGAATCGCAACTTATGCTGGAATGAGCTGTCAAACTGGATTCTAAATTGAATAGCACCACAATTTGATCATTCCTAAATTTCATAAAATCAATTTGATGAGCTGTATTCCTCCTGAACTGTCTTTTATTGCATATTAATGTTTAGAATTAGTGCACTGGCAAAATTGTTGTCTTTAGCTTTTACTAGCACAGGGGCATATTGTGTGATCTTGTGCTGTTGTTTTTGTTTTTTGTCCTTACAAAGCATATTTTAGAATGGCCACAATACTGTAATTGTGAGCACACTAAACAATTTCTCTCATATGCCAGATGGGAAGCTTCTCGCATTCCAAAAGTGAAGGTGGCAAAGCCTATTGGACAGAAATTTAACCAAGAGCAGACTGTTTATATGCCCCAGATTCCGGATATTGCCAAGTGTCCAGAACATTTATTGCCGTTGAAACAGTGGGAGGATCAATTTCTTGCTGATTTTTCCGAGCTACGACTGGTGTGTTTCTCTGATAACAGTTTCTAGTGTTCTGCTTGTTTGTGGTACAGATGATTGACATAAGACTTCCTTCATTGCATTCAATACTTGGATCTCTTTATTCTTCATAGTTACATGATGTCCGAGATTGAAATGATTTATGCTCAAAGTTGGTTATGGAAAAGTCTAATTTTGAGAATGGAGAACAAACTTCAAAGTTCTGTAGACTATTTGCTGATCCCTTCTTTTATTATTCCAAGTTTTGAAACTTATTTTTTCTGCTAGAAAATGTTGTTTGTAAAAAATTGGCAAAGGTCTGGTTTGTTCTTTGATGAACAATAGAAGAAAACAGTTGCTTGAAAATGCTGAATGATGCGAACTGTCTCATGGACGTTTCTTTATTTTCTTAATTTCTTTAGAAGACTACACTTCTCATCATGGAGAAAAACTTAGGAAATGTAAAAAAAAATGACGCACCTATGTATTGGAGGGTGTAAAGTGGTATCGATATCTCCCCCAGAATGCTATTTACCCTGCATTATCTAATTCCATTTTCTTGAGAAGTGACTTTGTTTTCTTAATTTTTGTCTTGCTATCAGGTTCTGTCGGGTCATGATTATTCAAGTGCTCAACTTGCTGGTAAACTGCAGTCAATGCTTATTAATGACAAGGAGAGTGACGTTAGAACCAATGAAGTCTATTCTGATGGTTTCGGCCTTAAAAGCTCCCTTGATCAATCATCTGAATCAAACACTAAAGATGATGAAATCTCTCCATCCCACCAGAGTCCTAAGATGTTTTTAAGTGATGATTCTGCCAACTACCCAACAGTATCTGCAGTTCTAAGGATGGATCCTGTAGCTCGAGTATCAAAGCTGAAGAAACGCATAAGCTCAGTAGAGACCTCGAACACTTTGTCCAGAAGTGATTGCTTGTGGCTGTTTGCTTTATGTGCAGCAGTTGATGCTCCGTTAGATGCTGATGCTTGTGCTGCTCTTCGGAGTCTGCTCCGGAAATGTGCCAGTCTCCGAGCAGTAAAGTCTGAAGCTGATGATGACGTTGTAATGCTAAATATTTTGGCTACAATTTCTGGCAAGTATTTTGGGCAGTCGGAATGCTGAAGCCTCCGCCGTTTGTTGTTCGGATGGTAGTTTTTTGTTCCATTCATAATGCCATAGATTTGGTTATTTAGAAATTCACATCATGTTTTAGTTAGTACACAACATCAACGGTCAGGAGAATGTGATTTTTTTTTATTTAATTTTATTTTGTTTTTAATGTTGTGTTGGGATAATTTTGAAATGACTAATATAACTTGAAATATGTTAAAATACTCGTTAAAAAAGGATATATTCATAAGGCAATTTTCATTCTTGTTATATTGAGAAAATATAATGGAGTTTGGTCTTGCCCTCTTTGCTCACTCCGTTTTACCAAAAGTTTTCTGGGAAGATGCATTCTTGACTGCTATTTACATATTAAATCTTTTACCAACTCCCGTTTTAGAGCGCAAATCACCTTAGAAAATTGTTAATCATTCCAAACTTTATTTTAATTTTTAACATGGGTTTGGATGTGCTTGCTGGCAAAATTTGTCTCTCATCATGTTGTGTTTGATGAGCCATAAAGTACCCAAATCTATTATTGTTCCTAGCGTTGAATCTCTTATTGTTCTGCCTGCTAAACAAAAATTGCCAACTGCTAGTTCAACTCCTGCAAGTTCGGCTTGGATTCTCAAATATTAGCACTAACTCTGCAGGATATGATCACACCTACAAATCCTCAAACTGACCATGTTGTTGCTTCAAAATCTCATGTCAGGGATATGACACTTTAAATTTGCATGAAGATGATCCAACACAACCCTCTTCAGCTCTCAGACTATACACCCATGACTACCAGCAAAAGCAATATCGATAGGCCTAAATTAGCCTCGGACTCACCTATCAGATATCCTTTTCTCAAAGCTCTTATAGCCACAACATAAAATAATGATCGGGAACCAACCTGTTATTCAGAGGCAATCCAAAATCACAGTTGGCGAGAGGCTATGAACAAAGAGTTCAATGCCTTAATAATGACCAATAGGACTTGGACTTTGGTTTATTCTTCTCTTCATTTTATTATTGTCAGCTGAAAATGGGTGTGCAAATAAGAAGAATGGCTAATAGAGGTGTTGAACGTTTCAAAGCTCGTTTGGTAGCCAAGGGCTTTCATCAGAAAAAGCGTTCACTCCTATTATGAAGCCTACCACAGTCCTTTTGGAATTGTCACTTGCCGTCCCCCGTGGTTGGCTTCTTCGTCAAATTGATGTCCAAAATGCATTTCTGCATGGTAATTTGCACGAGGGACGCTTATATGGCACAACCCCCAAGTTGTGTTCATCCTCAAAGCCCGCAGTATGTGTGTAAACTTCAGAAATCTTTGCATGAACTTAGTCAAGCACCACGAGCGAGGTTCTCTCGCTTGATTGAAAAACTGCAGGCTATTGGATTTAAAGTAAGTCAGGCATATCGTTCTCTCTCTGTGGATCAACACAACTATATTCTCATTCATTTTTTAATATATATCCATGATAAATGACTTTGCAGTTAAAGGTCTCGGCGACCTCATTTTTTGTTTGTCTTGGTGTAGAAAAGCTATCAGAACTTGTACTTCGTAGATGCATGGACAAAGCAAACCTTGTCCCAACCATTGTCAAAATCTAAAGACAAATGCTTAATAACATGATCTTCATCTGTACATAAGCATTAATAACATAATTAATTAATTATAATTATTAATTTATTAATATTTCAGAAGCATTCTAAGCATGCATGCTTGTCTCCCTTGTGTGCGTGTAGTCTTTCAATTACGTGCTTTGGCATTCAATTCGTTGCTCGGAAGAAAGTGAACAGTTATTATTGGTTGCTTATTTGGCGGGGACTAAAATTTTTAGAATGATCACATTTGGCCACATCTAATTTACAATAATGACCATTTTATAATTTTTACCAAACTAATTAAAATTAAATAAATCAATCTTGGTTTTCAAAAAAATAACTCAAAATAATTTTAACAATTAATATAAAATTTAAAACATAAATAAAATTAAAAGTTAAAAATTTTAAATATAAAAGTGCATTGTAGGTACCATAAACAATCACCATTTTATTATTGAGTGCCCTTAGATAAATCTTGCCACTTTTATAATGGCATGGAAATGAAATGCTCTTACTTGAAATTTCACAAACTAAACTTAAATATAACACGAAAATATTGTATGAGAACAAAGAAATAATCCATTTTCCAGGCTCGTGTTTGTGAACAAGAAGCAAAATTCTAATCCATTCGAAAACATTAATATGAAAAAATGGGGCTTTGGAAAGAAGGGAAAAAAGAATACCTGTTCTTGGCGAAAGAGTACAAATGCAAGCAGAAACACCATTAATTGAATTCTGTGTTAGAAGGCAGAATTTCAGATGACCGGGCACCAACTTCTCCGACTTTTCTATTCTCTATGTAAACCTTCAGCAGATGGGATCTTCGACATTTTCACCCGGAAGCAATCTTGAGAAAGCATTGAAAGAATATATATCATATTTATGTTTTTTTCTAAAAATTATTATTCCGCTGATTCTCACAATTGAATTATCTCCTCTACCATCCAATATTTCCAGCCAAACGAATTCTGTCCAACTACTTTCCTGCAACAATAAGCATTTGAATAACACCGGTGAGATGAACATATGGTGGGCAACAACAAGGCTAAGCTAAGAAACACATACACTTCTTACTGACGTCACTCAACAATACAGAGCATTATTATATTACTGAAAGATTTTACATGTATTCTGGATCAATGCCTTATTTGCCCCACAAATGAAAAGATGGTATGATCATATACATGTATACTCAAAATCTCTCAACATAAAAAATGTAAGGACCAACTGACTTGGTATTATTTAAAATGAAACTGACATAAACAAGACAAAAAGTGGACCATAAACACAAATGATGGAAGCAATTATAGGCATCAGACCACTTTTTAAGTAAAGTGAGGAAAATCTATTATACCAAAGTGTCTTTTAACATGTTATAGAAATTAAGAATTGACCCATGAAAATTTTCAAGAACTGTATAGCAGTAGATCTAAAGCAATAGTAAAAAATATTCAGCCATTCATGAACCTTACTTTCAACAGGAAAACAGCAATGAAGAAAGCAAGAACCTAAATTATAAGCCACTGACCCTAAATATTTTTGAAAAACTAAGGGAATAATAGCATTATCTATATCTTAAAAAAATCTAAGGGAGATTCAACATATATACCATCAACAAATTAATAACAGCATAACATACTCCAAGAACATTAGGTGGGAAGAAGTGGCTTTCGCTCATCAGATCCTACACGGTGACTAGCCTGGACAGGGCAAATAAAAAGGAAACATGTTGTCAGTCCTAAAACAAAGAAAACCTCTTTACCAAAAGATAAAAAAGGGAAACAGACAAATGTGCACCTCTTCATTAGCTCCAGCTGCCATGTTTATAAAGGAATCTTTTGACCTGAAAAGGTAGTAATAAATTTGTAATTAAAATGCTGGAATACCTGCCATTATCTTTTCCAATTTTCCTGATATTCTATCACAAACTTTTCTCTCACTGAAAAAAAGAGGTCAATATATTATGCTTTTAGATCACAAAATCTGGTAACCTATTGGCATATTCTGGTTACAACCCACGTTAAAGCTTTTATTACAACATATGTATACCATAGGATCACAGTAGTAGAAAGAAACAAATACCTGTGGTTCTCCTGAGCATCTCTCAATTCCAGCATTCCATTTGGTTCATCTTTGACTTTTGAAAGAGGTGAAAAAAACTATAGAAAAATAAGGCACAAGGTAATTCAGAGAAAGAATAGTATTGGCAACTTTTTTTGTTGGTTGAATTCTAAATTGTCCACCATGAAGTTAACTCATTAAATTACCTGGTGCATCGAGATGAAGACTATAGAAATTCCTAACATAAAGTTCATAGTCAACTTATGGCCAAACAGGGCAGCGGATGCTATTCCTGTAAAGATTGTCGCAACTGTTGAAGAGTACTTCTTCAAGATTGTATCTGCATGCATCAAATGACAGCACAAATAAACTCACATGGGAAAGAGAAATACTGTGGCATGGTTTACAAGAGCTATAAATAAGCAAGATAGAGTAAAAAGTTGCTTCTACCAACTCTTAATTGTTCTATGCACAGTATAGCTTTAAGTTTGAACCAAAATGCTCAAAGAAAAACAGCAAACACAATAACTGATCAAATTTTACCTGCATATTTGAAGAAGAAAGAGGACAAAATTCCTTGTGCTGCATTATTAGCTATTAAAAGCATAGTAGCTTTTGAATGTCCGCGTAGGATATCAAAGCTATCGGGACCTGAAACATTTAAACCCAAAATGTAAGGGCAATAACTCAAAGTTCAATTAAAAGGTTGCATAATAAGAATGGTGCAAAATTGCTGGCTATTTATGCATCAAGTCTCTCCACTGTGTTTTACATTGCAGCATATTGGAAGCCACCAAATAAGAGATGAAACACAAAAATTTTACTATTCATAAGACATTGCCACTCTGAATTTCTGTCATCTTTTTTCATAATGGCTACCAATTTCATCAAAGGCCTAGTTTATGCCAACAAATTTTCAGAAAAAATACAAACAGAAGTACATCAGAGCAATCTATATCAACAGATCGACTAGATTGAACCAAATTGCCATAATCATTCATATTCATATCAACTTTCTAGTTATTTTTTTTAAATCATTCTCCCTCCCTTCCCTCTCCCCACACCTCCAACCCACTCCTCTCCAATCCAATAAGTTTGAAACTGAGCTTGTATATGGCATTGTGCACTACAACCCCAAATGACTGAAATCTTTCCTATTTTCCTGGATAAGGTAAAAACACCCATACACCCGGACACAATAATTTTCAAGCCTTCAGGTTACCTGCCATTTAAGCATAAGATTTTTATTCATTTTTTCATAAGAAAATATGAAACTATCTATACATGATGAAAAGTTAGGATTAGTTGGAAAAGTTTTCTGTTTTTATCTTTTATGTTATTTAGGTTAAACTCTAATTTCTTAGGATATGAGTCTATTAGGGGTTTTTGTTTAAGTTTGCTATGTTTTCTTTGCATTTATTGAGGATCTCTCCACCTACATGCAAAGATGCTTATAAGTAGTCTATAAGAAATAATAAAGAGAAAAATAGTTTTCTCAAAACTTTCAATATGTGATTTACATGGGAAAAGATAGGAAAGAATAAGCTCTCTGCAGTCCACAAATATTCTATCAACCCCAACTCTGGGAACCAAATAAGACAGTTAAGTAGAAAACTGTTTCAACTCTACAATGCTTCAGGAAATTTAATAAACGAACATAATAAGCTGCATTCTCAATCAAAGCTTCATATGGTAAAACTTTCTCAATATAACTTCCCTTACAGAATCAAATGATGGAGATCCAGGTCCATACCTTTGATAATGACAGTACCCAATATTCCTAGAAAGTTGAATATCGCACCATACCCATATAAAAATAAGTTCTGCAACCCAAAGAAAGAATTAGAGGAAAATTGTAGAAACTGTTTAATAGTACATTTGATTTGCAATCATTTTTTCTCTTTTTTCTTCAATAGAATTTTATTCGTTTCCTAAAAAGAGGAATGAAAAAAACTCTATCTAAATATGACTTAAATTTGACACAGACCAAAGCCAAAAAGTAAATGGCCCAAAGTTCATAAAATATATTTAGGATGATGCAATTCATCTTTATGAGAGATTGGCCCCAACATGATGGCCTTGTTACACACCAGCAAGGTTGTGTCACAAAACGATTCACATGGAAAAAGCTCGGAGCTTCATCAGACACAGTATCACCAGTGCATGCATATGCTCATGGTGCAGCTTGCATCAAAGTATTGATAAATAAACCTAAAACAAGTCTAGAAGGTAACTCTTCCTGGAATCAGAACCTACGTAACAGTCCCTTGATTTGCAGGTATTACAAGTGCAGAGGCTAAGGTAATTATGATATTTGTAAAGATAATGCATTATTACAGAACAGATCGCTCAAATCATTCCCCCAGAATTTGCATAAAAAAACAATTGCACTCAATCATAATGTACCACCTGAAGGTAGATGCTTGTGTCATACTGGCTCTTTAGAGCATATTCATTGTACACAGATGCCAAAGATGGAACAGTTACCTGTAAAATGAATTGCCAAGTAAGCCCCCAACTTGAAAACAATTAATAAGGATAATAAAACATTATGTAAATCAGAACTACTTCAACTAATTTATTGCTTAGCACAGGTCACTTACAAAGACAAAAGTGTAGATGTATGCCCCAGTTGCAACTGGTAATCCCAAAGCAGTGGTGCCTTCAGGCAGAGAACGCAACTGATTCACACTAATTCCAATAAGCAGCAAGGCAAGAGCTTCCCACTGTATCCAAAGCAAGAGCAAAAACCATCAATCATTTTTGCACTCACCATATCCAAAGCAAGGCATTGACAATAGGGAACCAAAAAGAGTCAAAACCAAATATTATCCCATCGACAGTAAAAAACGCATGGCCAAAAGAAGTCCAATTAGAGTAAATCAATGACCTGAATTATGGAAAATCGACGTTTCATTATCATCTTTAGCAGAACTGCAATTACCAGCACCTGCAATTTCATATTGGCTACAAATTTAGCAATAGTAACCAACAGTTTTTCAAGCATACTAAACCAGATTGTGTAGGAGAAAGAAACCAGCATTCACTTTGGTGAGTGCTATGTACGTGACCTATTTCAGCATTATTTTTCTATGTTTGACAAGCAAATATACCCGCAAACAACTTCAAAGGTACTAGGACCCAAATTGAAATTTTTCCACAAAATTTCCCGTGGCAGAATCATTATATCCAAAATGAAACCAACATCAAGTGTAATTAAGTTTTGCAAACCCAGAGAGAGAGAGGCAGGGAGAAAAAAGCATTGGAGAGCAAGAAAATCAGTAGACATCATTCATTAAGATACAACCTTAAAGCTAATTACAGCTGCATAAAACTTTCTTCAAAATGAAAGTATGGGTTGTTTATGAAGTTCTCAGGTGTTGTTTAAGATTAAAAGTTCTAAAAATACAATAATATCATTCATCAAAATGGAAGTATGGGTTGTTTATGAAGTTCTCTGCTGTTGTTCATGGTTAAAAATTTTAAAAATACAATAATATCATTCTTCCGAAAGTGCATTTTGCAAATTTCTACACAGGGTTCCACATCCAAACAACAAACAATAATTTTCACCCAAAAATCCATGCCAACTATCACTTGCATGATTGCACCATGATATACTTCACAATGTTAGCAATAAAACTATTAAATCCCAAAAAAGTTATCATGATTGTACAATGCTACTATATTTCTAACTAAAAATCTCCCAAGGCTGTTTTTAGCATGATTATGTGCACATTAAAGCTTATAAGGAAATTAAGAAACCCAAGAGCCAAGCAAACAACAAATGACGGGTAATATCCCTACTCTAACATAGCAATAATAATAACATTGTGAATAACAAAATACCTTCAAATTGCTCAGCATCTTCACAGTTGCAGGATTGAAATATAGCTGCAAAATCAGCAATTGTCATTAATTATGGATTTTGATAAGACATTTATATCCTATGCGTTAAAAGTCCAAAAACATATACAGAAAACCATTTAGTATACATTATAAGCAATATAAAACCTAAAGTTGGAAACACATGGATCTTCACTAGCTCTAGCAGTATCTATTCTATTGAAACAAATTAGTATCAACTGAAAGATTTACCATCATCGTTAAAGGCAAATCATCTGTCTCTTCTTAATCAATAAACTCCTTTCATTTGATTCTAAGTGTAGAAAACTTGAACACTCAGATGTAAAGGAAGGCACGTATAACTTTAGTGAAATTTACACGGCAGTATTCCTCCGTTCTTTTTTGCTTATAGCTTAAAGTAATGAAGATTTAGCAAAATTATCAATCCCCTGGAATAAAAGTTAGATCCTAAAAGATCAAGCGCTCTTCCTAACCCTTACATTTATCCATCTCAGAGCACACATTCTGATAAAATATGATTTGGTACAAGAATTCTCAACCTTGTGCTCCAGCCTAGGCATGTACATCTACCTCTATTTTGCCCATAAACCATATTGACAAGAAATTTTACATCAAAATGAAGTCAATCCACATTAAGTCACAAATAATGAGTACTGTATCATACAAGCTATCCAAAACCATCAAGTTTGCCATGATAAGTAAAAGAATTACACCTGCATGATGAATTTTAAATAATTATTGATAGCATATAGAAATGCTGGAACAGCGAGAAGAACATTGTTGCGTGCTGCCTGCAAAGAAATAGGTAGAAAATTGCTACGATTAACAAAAAATATAACATAATTTAAACCAGCTTTTTCAAAGAACTAATGGAGAATATACAACAGCATCTGAGATCTCAAAATTTGACGACAAAGACAAAAAGAGAAATTGTACATGGATAGTATCATAAAAAGCTTAAAAAGATTAAACCACGCTTCAGAAAGCAAGACTGCTTTACTTTAGATTGTCCCTAAAATATTACAGCCTATTTTTGTTTAAGGTAAGAAAACTCTTTTATAGGGTCCGGTACCCAAACAAGACTTTACATGCCAAAACTAGCATAAGCTATAGCTTCATTGATTGAAACAACAGGTGTAAAAGCCTTAAAGATAATGCCAACAAAATATTTGAAGGTCACCCTATCTATCAATTGACAAACACATCAAACACCCATAAATTTGTCTGTTGCTTTGCAGCGTTGGACAGGATACAGGTAAAGAAATAGGATGGAAAGATAAAATTCAAATGATCCCTTTCTAGTATGGTGCCAACTCCCCATCTAGCTGATTTACTTCTGAAATTGAGCACAAGAATGTTGCTGATAAATCTAAGCTTGTGATCACTTAAGAGACTACGTACCGCATAAAAGACAGTACAGTTGAGAAATTCTTTTCAGCAATGTTCAGCGCCAGAGGAACTACTATGAGTTAGATCCATGCGGGTATTTGATCAAATAGTTGAAAATCCTAATCTTTATGCTCAATAATATGTGAAACTAGGCAACATCATTGTAGCATCCAAATATGGTCCAAACAATCTATAACTGAAGAGCAAGCAAAAAGACATGAAGAACCCAAAAGAAAATCTAAAAGTCATTATGTTCATTATTGATTATAGCATGCTAAGATAGTAAATAAGTCACTTCAAAATATACAGCTATTACACTGACTACATCCTAATAATCCGAAATTCGAAAATGAACTTTGTAATATCAGTAATAGTCTGATACCTGAATAAATGTTGATACTGAGAGAAGAGATTTCTCCCCAACTTTCTGATGTCTAGACTGCAAAAATAATCAGAACCTTCATTATCAATTAAAGGCTTGTGCACAACAAAAAATAACAACATACATTCAAAGAGAACTTCCATTAAAACAACTCAATTTAGAATATAAACAAGCTATCAAAGACCAAGTCTCTCATCTCTAACTCTACAACACCTACCCCCGTTCTCTAGCCTCTTCGGTTCTTCCTCTCACACATACTAAATTCATAATAAATTTCCCAAATGCAAATTTACTAATGCAAAGTACAATTGCAACTACATGTTAGAACCAAATTAGGTTAAACATTGGTCAGAACAATTTAGTCAATGCATCACCTTAACAAGACACCTCTATTTCACTGGTAACACTCAATTCACTGGTGTCCAGAGAAAATTGATTAAAATAAAAGGAAACAAGCATATTTATGAGTTATAACAGTAAAGGAAAAATAAATAAATAAATACCTGGAACAAAAGCATAAGAATTGCAAATAGAACCTTTGTCAATTCTGTCAAAAAGTTCACACTAATGGGGCTAAACTTGAAACCACCATCCACCTTGGACATATAAACCAAGATAGGCTGCAAAACAGAAAGTTGAAGTTGAAAGTATTGCAATCAAGAAATTATGATGATGTCCACCAAAATTATAGAACTGTCATGATGAGCTCCACACAAGTTTATATAATTTCATTTGAAGCCATCTTTCACAGATTAAATAGTGAGCAGTGTGTGCACAAGTTGTCCAGTTTAATTTAAAGTGGAAAAAATAAAATAAAGAAAGAAAGCAATCCACTACATAGAGTTGGTGCTAAAGAAAGAAAGAAAACAATTCATTACTTAGAGCCGGTCCCCCAAAACAGATTCCAAGAAAAAATCTTACAACAATTCTAATTTCCAGCATTTCTACAAGAGGTGACTGCATTCATGCTCAAAAGTAAAACTGAAAGTTGGCACTCAAACTCCAAGAAGGATTTTATGTGTCACATTGACAATTGTCTAGAACATAGGAACATGAACAAGTCTTCATTTGTCAAAATATTTACTTCATCAACCTCAAAATAAAGATAAGTTCCATGGAAAGTTGGACAAACTAATACTTAATCCATATCCAAACCACCAAGTAACTAAGTAAAACTAAGAAAGCAGCTAAAGCTGTTTTCAGCAGCAAGGTTTTAGAGTTTTGGAATTTGAATTGAAATTGAAATTGACCGGATATATATACCATGGCCCAAATTTTAAGAAGACTATCAATTGAATTTCAATCCTCTGCCCATCTCTAAAAAATTGCAGCCCAATAGAACTCAACCACATTTGGAAGAGGATTTTTTTCTATATTTTACCATATACACCTCTGTAATTGTGTCCTACACAAGTCATGTCTGGTCATGTATCCTAGGTCCAAACTCATGATGATAGGTAATGTGCATAAGAAAGTTGAACCACCAAGTAAAATGGTCCCGGAAAAACTTAGGATTTTGTCAAAGAGATTTACAAAAGTAGCAAGTAACTCTATATTTCCTTCACTAAATGCTATTAAATTAAGTATTTGATGAAAGAATTTGGTAACACTTGAAATGATAATCAGTTACCTGTAAACCAACTAGCATACAGTCACCAACAACCAAGAGGACATTGAGAGCACGTTGCTTTGATGATACCCTGATCTTGTGCCGATCATAAGCCCTCGATATAGATTTGGTAGTTGGGGAAACCAATTTTGAATGACATACACTGCATTCTATCATCCTGTTTGTCATTGATTTGCCCCAAAAGAATATGGTATACTCTACACAAAATTGAATCTGTCAAACAATCAATACGAATCAAAGAAATTTAGCAAATTTAACACCAAAATCCCTATTACCAATAAATCTGAGCTTATGAGACTGCTAATAACTTGATATTTAACTATGTTTGCTAAGAAAAACTAGACATTAGAGACCCAAAATCCATCTATAACTAACGTTGAAACACCCAAATATAAAAAATTCACAAACTTGTTATAGATACACTTCAGAAAAGAAAAAGGTAAGGAAACTCTTCAGTAACGTGCTAATGACACTGAGAAAGAATGAAATCAACAAAAAAAGTTTTTAAAACCTGCAGCTTTTTATATGGTTTTAGTTCCAGAAAGCTAAAATATCAACTGAAAATAAGCAAACTAACCAAAACAAAGTTTCCAGATTAACATGAAACGGATTACATTCGTTCCAACATTTTCTGAACAACCAAAAAGGGCATAAGCTTTGAAGTTTCCTGATCCACGGCCACTGAACCGAAAAAAACAACGACAGAATTCACAAAACACTCAGTATATCTTCGCCCAAAAAAAAATGAAGCAATCCGCATGCCTTCTAATTGAACTTAAAAAAAAAGGCTAAAGCAATCAGATCTTATCAGCACACAACAAAAAATTCCGAATTCTACATCAATAACACAATTTCAGGAATCATAGACTAAAAACAACAATCCAATAACCCATAATTGGATCCAGAAAACACGATTACCGCAACACATAGATCGGATCTCGCCACAACAAATCAAAACTAATCTTCAACTACGAAAAACCAAACATCAGACAAACCAAATAATCACACCAATCTCACCTAATTACTCCGCTAATCTGAGCATTTCCCAGATCTTTATTCCCCAGAAATCAAATCGTACTCTTCCCTCAATTTTGACCTTTCGACAGAATTTAAATGATCAGTTTACAAGCTTTAGTTGAAGAAGGAGACATGCGAAGAATATGCAGAGAGAGGAACGAGAATTAGTTTATTAATGACTCTCTCTCTCGCTTTGAATTTACCACACGGCTTTTTTTTTATGTTGAAGCGGCCCTTTGGATTCTTATTTTTTATTCAATTTTTATTTTTAATATCGCCATAATAACATTCGTATCCCTTTTTGTTTACATGTTTTCAAACAAGGACATATATTTCTATTTGTATCAAATAGATACCCAGCTTCATCTGAAATGACCTAATTATCCTTGTAGATCGAGTTTTAACGAGGCAAGGATACGTTGATCGAATTGAATCTGGTCCGGGGCCGTGGGAAGGCCTATGCAATTGTCTTCGGTCCCATAAAATTAAAAGGCCTCGTATTATAGAAAGTTTAAAATTAAAAATAAAAAGTATTAAATAATATTTTAAATTAATAAAATTTATAAAAAAAATTAATTAATTTTTAAATTTTTTATTTTAATTTCAATATCACAATTATTTCATTTTTTTAAAATAATTGGAAGCTTGCAAATCTTCCAATTATTTTTTGTCAATGATTTTAGAGAGTTAATAATAGTAGAAAAGAGATTCAATTAGATACAATGATTTTGTAATTTTTTGAAAGATGAAATTAATAATATTTTTTTTTGCATTATTATTTTTACCAATAAAAATTGTCAATTGGAGAAAAATATGATAGAAGATAGCCAGTTCATTCAAAAGATTATGCCTAAAATAGTAAATTAAGAAAGTTAGGGATCCCATTCTAATCATCGTCGTCGGAAGAAGTAAGGGAGGAGGACAGGCACTGGCTGGACAGACCAATCAATTGTCAGATTTGCATGTGAATGGTGATTTTTTGTTGATGTAAGTGAGCGGGTGATTTGTTTACACCAACGTTGAGTTGCTGGTCGGCGGTGCCTTTCGCTTAAATTTATCGGTACTTTTATGTCACATTTTCGGTCATTAAAGTGATTAATTGATTTTCCCTTGTTAGTCAACAAGACAACTACAAGGTGGTGGATTTTGGCCTAATTCCAAATTTAAAACATTTAATTAATTTTTTTGGGTTCCAACTTGATACCATGTTCGTAAATTAACATAAAAAACTCATTGTTTATACACAAAAAATTTTCCAATTGCATTGAAAATATGTCCAACAGAATTGCTTTTAATAGTTTATTGTTTAACTTAAAAGTAGTTGTGTATTTCAACTAAGAATACAATTGAGATTATGTGGAACTTTTGTCAGTTTGATGGTAATGAATGTCTATGTTGGTTGCATAGATTAAATTTCTTTCTTGTTATGTTCCCTTTGGATTGAAAGTGTGCATTCCCTTTTACGTCGATCAAATGAATGTTTTCGCACGTGGAACTAATTTCTTTAAAAATTATTCAATTTAATCAATGATTAACAATTTTTTTTTATTATTTGTAAACAAATATGATAAATATTGTATATAAACCATTAATTCAAGTATATAAAAAAAAATTATAGAAGAGCTAGAACTTTTTTTTTGGAGAGAAATTTCATAAAATTTCTTTAGTTTATTTTATTCTTTTTTCGAACAAATGTATAATTTTATTTATTAAAAAAGATAAAAAGTGTAATAAATATCTTATATTTTATATTAATAATTTTAACAATAGATATAGAATTTGTATAACATAAGTATATTATACTTTCATTTATAACGCATTTACAATATTTTATGCGTATAAAAGTATTGAATTGAACATATTTTCATCTAATTGACGTTAAATCAAAATGGATAATTTTATGAATAATTTTATGTATTGTTTATTTAATTTATTGTTTTTACTTTTTAAACGAATTTTGGAAATTTATTTATTTTCTTAAAATAATGGCATAAGTAAAAATGTAATATATTTTAAAGTTATTTTAAAAAAAAATTCTTTAAACCAGGCAAAATTGTAATGTTATACTTCATTAATTTAAATAACAAATCAAATATTTTTAAATATGTTCAAATGGCTATAATTGATGGATAAAGAGTTGAAATTAAACCTTTTCACCTTTAAATCTCCACATGGCTGAATTCTTCACCAATTTCATTTCTTCTCCAAGTTTCTATCAAATTCCATAATCTTCCTCCTTCATTTATCTCATCTCTTATAATTGATAAACCACTAAAATACTTTTAAAAAATTGTAGAAAAATTCCATGGTCATAACCAAGCCTAGAACAAGCCATAAGTGCTCGATTTGTGAGTGTATTTGTACATAGATATTAATATATAATATATTGCTAAATATACTTTCTTTCTTAATAATGATAGAATATGTGAGTGAATATTTTTTTTCTTATTACCTACAAAGGATTAAAGGAGTTAATGTTATAAGGTAAAGTGTCTGACATCATACTTTATAGTTGAATTAACGTTAACTAGTGAGTTCAATAATTTTATTATATATAAATATGTGAAAATTCTCGTTAATAAATCTTAAGATAGCAACTAGAAGGTCATTGGTAAATGTTTCAGGAGATAATTTTTCGTCTAGTTCAGATTTAATTAAAACATCCACAAAAACAATACATGAGAATATTTTTTGTGAATTATTTGAATATAAATAATTGATTAAATTTTATAAATTATATATTTTTTAAAATATAATACTCTTACTTCATTGTTTAAATTTTAATTCGCTACTAATCATCTATCTATTAGGTGATTACTTACTCTTTTATTTTTATTTTTAAAATATTTAGCTAGCGATGAGTATTTTGTCGGAGAATTATTGGTATATAATATTCTCCGTAATTATGTGTAGAAATATTGTAAAAAGGATCTAAAATTTTGTAAATGGTATTAGAGTTTTCATAATATCTTAGTTGTGAATTTTATATGTGTCAACTAGTTTTATGCATATTAGATAATGTAAGTCTTATACATTCACACAAGTTAGCTGTGAAGGATGATTCTTATGAGTGTGTAGTGGTTGTTATGAGCTCGAATTTATGGTTTGGACATAACAATAAAATCTACCAATCAATTATTATAATAAATAAATATCAACTTGAATGAAGATGATTAAATTAAAATTTTATTTATAAAAAAATTAAAATATATTTATATTTTGATTAATTAGTTAATAATAAAAATAATAAATCTATTTTTTTTACAAACAATACCACAAAATAAATTACCAAAACCTCAGGGAGGCATATAACAAACCGTTTGTACAGTGAAAGATCTTTCAAGACACTGCGACTTTTACGCTTTCGATTTTTTCAAACGACAGCGTTTACGTACCGTCGAAAGGCGTCAGTAGTGTCGAACGGCTTAGTCCGAGAGCGAATCGGAGTAGTCGAGGATAAAGGAAAAGAAATCGTCCGAGGGTACGCAGTCAAAATTCTATTTTGGTTGGCTATTTCTATTCTCTGAATCTTCTTTATCAATTCCAGTTCAATTCTCTTATCCCTGTTGTTGAACTTCAACGAATGATGAAAGTTTAATTTAGAGTTTTATTAAACCCTCAATCAAGGTTAGATTTGAACTTTTTTTTTAATTTAATTTTATTTTTACCATTAAACTGGTTATTGATGGTAATTAATGGCACTTGGATTGGTTTATAACCTAAAAAATTTATGGCCATTTTCGTTTTTCAAATATGATGATTTGAGAGCATCTAAGGAATTGGTTGGCCGGCTTTCAATACCTGAACATACAAAAGAGTTTGTTTATGCTGTTAAGGAACCTCAATCACAATCTGTGATATACATACTCTGTGCCCAGAATTTATCTGAGAGATCAGCTTTAGATGCTGAGTGTCTCATTAGGGAAGTGCGTCCGGATGCCGTTGTGGCACAAGTGGGTGGTTTGAGTGAAATTCAATGTGAAGACAGTGAATTAGTATATAATGTTCTTGACCCTGTTCTTCCCACTTCTGCGTTTGGGGTTCTTAAACGATGTTTTGTTGATAAGATTAATAAGGAAAAGTATGAGGACGTTGCTGGCAATTTCGTTTTGAGAGAGATTTTTGGGATTAGTTTCCATGGGCATTTATTGGCTGCCAAGAGAGCTGCCAAGGAGGTTGGTTCATCCTTTATGATGATTGAATCACGTCTTGTTAGAAACCCTGTTGCAGATGATCCCTTGGGAGAAGCTGATGTGGTGAACAAGGTTCAAGGATTAGTTAGTAGTTTGGTTTCACAGAAAGTTGGTTCAGTGGCATCGTTGAGTTCAAGGACGTTTTTCCTAACTAATGAAGTTGAGACACAGATGGTGAAAATATTATCTTCAAATCTGGATTTGTCACAATTGAAGTTGAGGCCTCCCAGTTCTAATTCGGATACAGGGTCAAAGGAAGTTGTGCCAAGAGGCAGTTATCAGATCCCATCTTTTGCACAATCTGTTTATCCATTACTTGTGGATCTGCATGATATATTTGTTGATCTCCCATCAATAGCAACGGCTCTAACTCTTGCTCAGAAGATGCTTTGTGATGTGAACAGAGGCAAAGTAGTGGATACTGAGGTTATTTCTGAAGTTTATGGCTTTCGGATTGCAGTTGAGGGATTGAGAATTGCCCTTAATAATGCTGGCCGCCTACCCATCAATAAGATGAAGAATTCCAAATCATCCGATTTCATTTTTTCAGAGCTTCCTGTTGAGGACAAATCACATTCACTCCTTGCACACGCTCTTCAGAGCCAAGCTAAGAAGTTCAAGACTATGGTAGCGATAGTGGATGCTAGTTGCTTGGCTGGACTTAGAAAACATTGGAATACTTCTCTTCCTCATGAGGTGAAGGATTTGGTTGGACAGCTAGTCACAAGCTACGAAGATGATGGAGAAACTTCTAAGAACAATACAAAGAGGTTATTATCTAATAAGCCTGTTGTGGCAGTGGGTGCTGGAGCATCAGCAGTTTTAGGAGCTTCATCTCTCTCAAAAGTGCTACCTGCATCAACCTTCATGAAGGTTGTTACATTCAAAGCTCCTGCTTCACTTAAGCTTATTCTTACCCAATCCCAGAAGGCATTGGCAATAGCTCTAGGGAAGACTAAATTGGTAGCCCCAGGAGTTGCAGCTTCTGGATCCAATACATCATCTCTCTTGAAGACAGCTGCTTCTGCTGAGAAAATCCGGGCAGTAACACACAGTGTTATAGCTTCTATTGAGAAGACCAGTTTTTCAGCCATGAGAACAGCATTCTATGAAATAATGAGGAAAAGGCGGGTAAAACCAGTTGGTGTCCTACCATGGGCAACATTTGGGTGTAGTGTTGCAACTTGCATGGGGTTGCTTGCGTGGGGAGATGGGATTGAATGTGCTGTTGAATCTTTTCCTGCAGCTCCTTCTATTGCCAGTTTGGGACGTGGGATTCAGAATTTACATGAGGCGTCTCAGGCAGTGAGGCAGACAGACGGCACTAGGATTCAGAAATCTATAGAAACTCTGATGCATCAGTTAAAGAAAGTAAAGGTTCAATAGAATAAGAATTCAAAATTTCACTTTACGTTTTTATGACTAGCTGATGATCCAAAGTGTTGCCAGACTTGTGAATTTGGAGATTATTTAATGTACAGATAGAGTGCACCGCAGGGTTTGATGTATCATCCCCGGTGCTTGTTTTCATGAATAAATATAGTGACAAACATGTATGCAAAATGTTTTTCATTTTGAGTTTAAAATCAGTTGGTATGCTTTTCAAAAGAAAAAGCTTAATATTGTATCCATTCGAGAAATGCAATGAATGCTGAGAGGATTTATTTCAATTTTGATCATGAAAATTTAGTTATCAGAATATAACTTTTATGTCTTAAAACAATTATGTTTCTTTAATCTTATGCATTGATTTACTTTGTTCATATCATTGTTACTTCCAGCTTCCATTTCTTATCCAATATCATGATATAATAAAAGAGAGAAAACAAACATAGCGAAATTGAGGAGCTTTCAACCGTTTGTTTTATTCAAATATATCAAAGACCTTGAAGTGATTCACATACATACCATCTGTCGTCAATTCTTTTCAACGAATAAGCAGATTAAAGTACCTGGTATTAGACATCTGCAAATTGCTCTTGGTTTCATGAACACACAAGTACACTCGCACGAGGATGATGTATCTTTCTTTTTTCCTGTTTTGGCTTTTTGCCAGACAATATATTCATTTTTAATTAATTAAAATTGAGGAGGTTGCATAAACAGTTGATGAAACAAAAGAGAAAGAACCCATAATACCATATTATTTTTATTTTCTAGATTTTTTGCTAGACAATAAATACTATTTTATTCCATTTAAATACAAAGATGAGCGTAAACAGGTGAAGAAACATAAACAATCCCTGTTGTTGTTCTTGATTTAGCAATCTTTGAGCTTTATTCAAGAATTTTCATTATTAACTGTGGAGAAAGCACGTCTTATTTTTTTCAGCAGAGACGTGCATGAAAGCTCTCTTCATAAACTCTGCGCAAAAACATACATGTTTATTGCTGTTGTTGACAATTTGTTTTCATCAGAATTTATTCAAGCTTTAGCCAGTGATTAAACATGGATGTTGAGAACTGTCCCTTGAGCTTTAGCCCAACTTCTGAAGGAATGGCTGGGGTGGAGTAGGGTAGGGCTGGACCTTAAATTCATATCTGGCAACAACATTTGGCCTTGTTTGGTGGTTTTTATGTGATATCAAATGGAAGCCAGGGGAGATTGTAAAGATTAGCTATCCAGTAAAAGTCGGTATTTATTAAACACCTTTGGTTTGTGCTTTTGAAGTAAAATTGCAGCTCAGCAGTCTCAAAATATCACATGTATCATCAAATGGAACCCTGACACACGGGTGTTAAATGGAACACAAGATGATTGCAGAGGGTTAGAAGCAATGGGAGCATAATTTGTGGTTGCTTTCGGTTCTTTTATATAGAATTATTTTTAACTTCTCTATCATTTCTGACATCGTTGTCTAGTCCTTTGCTTTGCTTATAGTCATGGCTGTTGCATCAATTGATTTTAGTTTTCTGTCAAGGCGTATGTGTTATGGACTTAATATTATGAGGCCACTGAATTATCCAAATATGTTTTTCATAATGTTTATGTTACAAAGATATATTAGATGTGCCCTCCATATATATATATATTCCTTCTGGATCGAGTCTTTGAAAATAACACAAGGAGACGACCTTGCAGAACTCTACAAATGTCTTGCCCCAATTCATTGCAGTAATTCCTATTTTGTAACCAATTACTTCACTTATGACACATTGTATATTGCTTACTGGAAAGTCTTTTAGTTGGATCACTGGCTGGTGCTATATCAAGTTCTGAGTTTTCTGAAAAGCCTACTGAATGGCCTTTGGGTTCCCTCTTATAAGATCAAAGACTTGAATAGATTACTTTCATTTTAAATTGGAAAACTGTCTGGAAATACCATGAGATAAGGTTTTATCATTGAGATCCATTCTTTTTTTTTAAATTCATACTCATGAAGAACTATACTGAAGATACAGAGAAGCTGCCTAAAAAGAAGAATGGTTAGTTCTTATGCCATATCCAAAGAAGAAACTTCCTACATTTTTTGACATGAGTAATTGATTCAAGGTGCTGGGGTGGAATGTATGGTTAAAAAGTTTATGACAAGATAAATAATTCTTCATTTCTGTTTGACATAGTAGAACCATTGTCATCATGCATAATAGCTTGTGAACCCAGGTTGTCTGTCAACATATACAATACACACGAACTGTGGGTATGGTTGGTACTTTGTGCTTCTACTTGACTTTGAAAGTGTAACAACTGTAGTGTTTACCAATTTTTAGCAAGGAAATTCACTCTGTGAACTCATGACGTGCCCTTTTCATTCTAAACCATTTATGGCTTCAAAGCCGAAGTAAGTCACAGCACCTAAAGACACCTTATAACTTACTGGGAATCGTGAGCAATGCCAACCAAACAAACTTGAATTCTGAGAAACCGATAATGCACAGGGCAAACCACTAGCAGGGGAAAGAGAGACACAACAAACACTAAGATGAAGACCATGGGAAAGCCAAAAAGTGGTCTACCTACATAATGGAGTTGGTGGTGTATCACAACTCAGTTGCTAATTGAAACTGGTGATATACAACAAATAAATACCAGCACAATGGTGCATGGAAGATTCAAACAGTACAAATGTTGATACCAACGAACTAGCATCCAATCACATCTTACAGGTGAATTTTTTAATTATTTTTAAATTAACAAAAATATATGCAATAATTTTTTAGTTTTTAAATTAAAAATTTTAGTCATTTGCCTTAATTTTTTTAACAAAATTTTAATGAGAACTGTACATAGAATTATTTATCATTTTTTTTTAAAAATATATATATTTAAAAGGATAATTGTTCTAACCTCAAAAAGGGAGAGGATGAAACTGTAAATTTGACAAAATTAAGGCACATATTACAATTAAAAAATTTTTAGAAAATAATTTTATTTTTTATTTTATTTTTTTATAATTTTAACTGACTTTAATTTATTCTTATTAAAATAATTATTTTAAATAATTTTATCCTTAAATTTTAATTTTAGACTATAAATAAACATGAATTTTTTTTTATATATTTTTCTTGTTTGAATATTTTTTTAAAATAGATAATAGTAAAAAATATATATTTTAATTTTTAATTATAAATTTAAAAAAAATAAATTTTTAAAATTTATATTTAATTTAAAATATAAAAATATTATTATAAAATAATTAAATAATATTATTAAATATAAAAATTTACATATTAAAAATTTAAAATTATAATAATATCTAAATTAATTAACTCAAAAATATCGTAACCACATTATAATTTATTTAAAATAAAATAAAATTATTTTCAAAAATTTTCCTTACAATTATTCCAAAGGCAACACCCAAAAAAAGCGCATAACAGAACAATTAGAAGGCATATTTGCTTGCTTGCTTCTTTCCTTCCTTCCGTACAGACATTGAACCAAGCCATGTCTTCGGCTCCAAAGAACCAGCCTTCCTCTTCAAAGCCTCCTAAAACTCCAACAATCTCTCGTAAGAACCAAAACCCTAATCCGAATTCAGCCACATCCAACATCATCACTCTCCCCCGGGAAGACCTAACTCTCTCTCGCTCTACCCACCTCACGCGCTCTGAGCTCCTCCGCCGTCGATCCCACCACCTCGTCCAACTCTCCAAATGCTACAGAGATCATTATTGGGCTTGGATGGAGGAGCTCAAGGTTCAGTACCGAGATTATTACTGGAAGTATGGTGTCAGCCCATTCAAAGACCAACAACAGCTTCCACAGCAACAACAATTACATGACAATGGTGCAGAGAGAGAGATTGGTGATAATAATTATAATAATTTCGTTGAAGGGAGGGATGAAATTAGCAGTAACAAGAATAATCATAGGTGCTTGTTTGTTGGCTGTAAATTAAAGGCTATGGCTTTAACCAGCTTTTGTCATCTGCATATTCTCTCTGATTCCAAGCAGAAGCTTTACAAGCCTTGTGATTATGTTATAAAAAGGTATTCCTTCTCTTGTATTTAGATTCTGTGAGAGATTTATATGTCTGATTTTTCTGGGTTCATGGTTTTCATTGAATATGAATGAATTTATTTATTTATTATTATTTTTTCTGATGGTGCTTTGGTTGATTTGCAAGTACTGAAATGTTTCATTGTCAGGTGGGTGTTTATTGTAAAACCTGATAAATTATTGGTATATGATGAAGGGATAGGGGAAGTATTCAATATTTTATATCATAATGGTGTTCATGTTGCTTATTGTACCTTGAGTGTTACAGAGAAGACTAGTTGTGTTACATACTGTGAATTAGGAAAGAACCTTGATGTACATATACCCAGAAAATGCTTGTAACTTTGATTCATTATATTAAAAACCTGTGATTAAATCTTCAACATGTTTGCAAAAAAGGCTTTGTTAATGGGGTAGAACAGAGAAAATTTGTTTTTGAGAAAACTTCGAAGACTTTATTCATAATTGTATTGCAGTTTTATGATATTATGTCTCTTTTCCGCAGGCTACAAGTTACATGCATCGATTACAAGCTTTTATCTTGTAGCTCTGTTGATTCTTCTTTTATTTGTTTGTTTATTTTCAGTGCTGTGGTGGGACCCATAACATGTGGAAAGCCAATATTGAAATCTACTGTTCCTTCTCTCTGTACGGTCCACTTTCAGAAGGCTCAGAAACATGTGACTAGGGCTCTGAAGAAGGCAGGGCTTAATGTTCCTTCTTCAAGTAAGCTTGCTCCAAAGTTCCACGTGATTGTGGCAGAATACATTCGTCTGATTCAAGCCGAAAGAAGGAATGCACTAAAGAAAAGTAGAAGTAAAGTTATTGTCAAGGAAGAAAGTGCCAAATGAGCTTTTCTTAGTTCACGATTGCAGAAATGACACACGGTGCGTGACTGCTGGTGTAAAATGATGCAAACACCTTAATGAAGAGTTATTCAGAATGAATGATTGGGTACAAGTAGAGATGGATTCCATGTAGATACAGGTTCTTGGTTTGGCTTAGTGCCTGTTTTACACTCTCTCTTTCTAAAAATAAGCTTATGGTGTCCTTTTGGTCTCAAGACAGAAAATACATATGTTTCTGTGTTTCAGTCCTGGGATCAGATTTGATGTAATTTGAAGGTGTGGAATTTATAAGTTGTAAAATCTGAAAGTGTTTTAATCGAAAAATCTGATATGCCTTGAATTCCCTTCATTTTTGTGCTTTTCAGTTTGTCTACAATTGGTGAAGGAAGGCGTTAGGTGCATTTGCAGTGATTGATTCTTTTCAATAATTGAGCATTCAAACTAAAGAAATGGGTTGAAAAAGTTGTTGAATATGCAACTGGGTTGTAACCTCTTTGTCTCCTGCAGAACAGGCGGTGCAGACGGAAGGGCTAGCCCCGCTTGCATACCGTAAGTTGAACTTGCTCTCAATTGCATACCGTAAGGCCTTAGCACTCTTTTTCATCATTACTCTCAGAGTATCATCAAAAGGTAATATTTCGCGTGACACCATTACTCAAGTGTTGTGTTTAGCCAAGATACGACCTTAACGTATGACTAAAACTCGAACTTAACAGAGATATATTCCATTTATTTTATATTTTTATATAAAAATTAAAATTATAAATATTATAAATATAAAAATTTAAATGATAATTCTAGTTTATATCTCACTTTGCTCATAATTTATACAATTAGTTTGTTGGATATTTATATATTGAATTGACAATAGAAAGTTCTTCAACTGCAAACAATCTCCGTGTCCCAATTCACTCTTGGTTCTTTGACTATTATTATTATAGTAGACTGTTTTCTTCAAAATTTACATTTACGTCCACTCATCAGTCTTGAGTTTTATCTACAACCTCAGGGTGTTGAAGATGAAAAGCAAGCACATGGAGATGGCATCCAACTCAAGGTTCACAAATAAAAGAACAATAAATATTATTTCAATACGTGAGTAAATTCTGTGAACTAATTATATTGGATTGCCGTACCTGAATCTTGACGGTGATTAAAGAGAAGAAAAATGCTTATATACAACTCCAACATGTGGACGGACCACCCTCACACGTCCGTCAACACTGATGGAGGCCAATCACAACGAGTCAGTGGTCATAAGAGTGATCCTGACACTCAGAACTACTCCTTTCGTGTCTGTGATAACGTTCAGAATGGCTGTGGTGTGAGCGCTTTTCCTTATCTGTAGCGCCCCTTTGGTAAGACCTCTCTTTTCTGTCTTCAGAGCTTCTCCTGTGATAGCGCTCTTCCTTCTCCACAGATCTTTTGTGAGTGTGATCATCCCTGTCCACAGTGCTTCTTTTGCAATAGCTTTCTTCTCTCTCCATAGATCTTCTTTTGTGAGAGCGATCTCCCCTCTCCATAGAGCTTTTGCGATGTGATGCTTCCTTCTCCTTGGTGCTACTTTTATGAGAACGTTCTTCACTGTGCTTTGACCTCATATTGTGAGATGTTTCTATCTTCTCTACAGGGCTTCTTTTCCTTCTAGGGGGTGATGGGACCTACAAAGATGATTAAAATATCATAGAAAAAATTCATAAAATAGTCTTGACATAGATTTTAAAACTCTCCCAGGCAAAGGATTATTTAACACTTAAAATAATTCATATTAATCTAAAAGATAGAATAATTTGTAAGACAAGTGTTTATGGAATGGACACTAGTATTGATGAAGAAAGCTGCCCATAACTTCAATTTTAAAATTCTAGTAAAAATTCTAACATTGTATAAGCAAGTTGACATACACATCAAGCATCCCTATAGGGTCAGTAAGGTGGAACAAACACTACCTGATAACGAGACATATATCTTCCTTCTGGTGGGGGAGGAATGCCAAGCCTCTTCAGATCATCAAATGGTATTGGACGCCTGGTGTTGTGGGGGAGATGTTCAGAATCAATAATTATATACAATACATTTTGAGGTGACTTTCTGCCAATTAATTACAAAAGAGAAATAAACTTAAATTTAATCATTTTCCCAAAAAGAGACTATGATCAGATAGACTCAAAGCTGAAAACCTTCATATCACATTTTAGAGAAATAATTTAAACTAAAAGAAATTGTACCTGTGAATCAAAACTTAACATTTGAAAAAATAAGATAGCACAAGGCCTTGCCAAGTGTTCATTGTTATGAAAATAAGTATTTCTAGTCAAACCAGCATGGTTTGAGTGAGTAAAAATTCAACCAAATTCAAATTATAAAGAAGCAGGATCAACATTATAACCAATTTGGTTAGGTTGGCGGATAAGCAAAGCTAAGTAATGAACAAACTAAGAGAATGATAAGGAATCAAATCAGAGAGTGAAAGATATATGAACCAGGAACAAGATTACAGCCAGCTGGGCATAGGCTATTGGATAAGCAAAGACAATAGTTGAACAGCCTAAGGGAGTAGACAGAGACAGAGAGTCTTTCAGTCAAACCAGTAGGACACAAAGGATTAAAGCAAGGGAGCCATAAAGATACAAATCTTCCAGTAACGAAGAAGGCTGATAAGTAATTGATGGGAGAGCTAACTTGTTTTGAAAATTCAGAGCAACACTTTTAAAAGGTTTGCATTGGACAATAGTACACAGAAAAAGTTTGTTTCTTCTCATTTTACTCCAACTATACATAACTAAGTTACATTTTGTAAAATAGACTACATCTTAGCTAAAGACAAAGAATGAAGTTTACACATAATTGCTTGCCCATGAGTCTTTATATTAACAAAATGTCAGGACAGGCAAAATCGTTCAATATTTCAAATAGCTTTCCATGTAAAATGGAGA
This sequence comes from Xylocarpus granatum, assembly GCA_019650275.1. Lineage (NCBI taxonomy): Eukaryota > Viridiplantae > Streptophyta > Magnoliopsida > Sapindales > Meliaceae > Xylocarpus > Xylocarpus granatum. The sequence goes on from BNST01002110.1 coordinate 138,465, forward strand.
ATACAAGATTGTCTGCAATAAATGCCTAAAATAATGCATATGGACTTTTACAATATAGTGAAAAGATATATTGAATCACTCCATAAAAAGAAGAATAAAATTAGTCCCTTGACAAAATTGCTATATGGATTAATTGGAAAGAATTACGAAACCAATCATGCCTGTGCTGATACCTAAAATTTCATGCTTCCAATTATTTTTCTCCTCTCACCCTCAACATCAAAAGCCAAACACAAAGTGAGATACAACATTTTGAGCAGTAAAATTCAAGCAAGCATCAACATTGAAGCTATATTCTATTATACCAGATTCAGAACAAGAATTCCATCCAATCACAGACTGGAAATTTAGAAGAATACATAAAAGTGCAAAGGTAATAAGCATACAGAGGAGCTCGAAATGGTCTTTCCCGTCCTCCAAATCGAAGCTGTCCTGACTCTTTCTTACCCCCAAGGCCTCCACCTGTTTTGGGAGGGGGGGAAGAAGGAAAGGTAGATGTCATAACTGAACTTTATTAATGCTAAGATTTACAGAAGGAAATCAAAATATACAACTAACCTAACCTCCTTGGAATCCATCCAGGCATCAACTGCTGTCTGTTATAATCAACTAAAATTTCATGATCATCAATAATGGAGTGGTGAGCATCCTGAACATCAGGCATGACAAAACAACCATCATCACTTGTAATGTCCACCAACAGAAACATCGCGTGCAAGGGTGTATCAAAAATGATCTCATTGTACGAAACTCAATACTAGATATCCACCCAATTTACTAATTATATGTTTCAAGATGAATTATTTTTGCATACAAGGTGGTACATAAATAAACACTCCCACTTTTAATCAGCCATAACCATATTATAAAAATTTCACATTTATGCAGTAAATGTACAATATGGGAGTCAACAGTCAAACATCCTCTGCAACAAATACAATCAACATAGTGTTATTTATGGTGCATTAGATGAAAAGAAAATCATACTCAAACTGAATTTACTTCAAATAAAACACACACACACACACACACACAATGAGAATAATTATCAAAACTTGAAATTCATGTATCTGTACCCGTATCAAATCATTGGTTTTGTACCTCATAAGCACGACACATCTCTCTTTCAGTTTCATATTCAACAAAAGCATAACCCCGTGAGGCACCCGTTACTGCATATAAATAAGCACAAATGCAAACGCAAGTGAGCTAGATCCTACAAATAACTAACATAATATAACAAAATAAGCGCAATAACAGCTTTACCAATGTCCCTCACCAAACGCAAGTTCTTAATTCTACCGTACTTGCTCATAGCCTGAAATACACACAAACCAACCTTTAATTCTCAAAAACAAATATCAATTCAGTCCGCGAAAAGCACAGGATTTCATTCAAATTCCACGGGTTTTCCGACAAACAGAATAACTCCATTTCTTAACATGATTTATCCAGTTTCAGAGTCGTTTCTGACGAACTTATAAAATTATTGTCTCTGTGCACTGCGGGAAGCTAAATGAAATTTATGATAACAAATAAAATAAATAAATTAACCTTGAAAAGGGTGTCTTCGGTGGTGAGATGAGAGAGGCGGCCGACGAACGCGGTGCAATAAGGGTCACCGTTAACCTTGGGGTCACCGAGGGGATCATCTGCAGCAAAATAAGATTAACATGGGGAAAGAATTGGGAATATTGAGAGGGAAAGAGAATAAAAGATAGCAGTACATACAGAGGCCCGCAGAGGAGCAGAGGAAAGCACGGTAAACAGCGTTGTCGTGGGGCAGAATATCAGTGCCGTCGATGCTGCCAGCCTGAATTGGATGGTACGACTCCGCGTAGAACACCGAGTTCATGTTACGCCCGCTCATTGTTAACAACACACTCCAATTGGAATTGTCTCTCTCCATTCTCACGAGACTCGGGCATGAAATTCAATTTTACACTTAACAACCCAATTTTTAAGTTCATTTATACTTTTAGCCAAATTCTTAGTCTTTTTGTAATTTTAGTCAAAAACTAAATTTTAGACGATTTTACCCCGCAAATTTCTTTGCTTTTCTCCCTCAAATGTTCCCTTGCTTTGAGTTTCCCAGACGATATCATAATTTGATCATTTAATTTATATTAAATTATATTTTGGTCTTCTAGAAATATTACTTATGCAACAAGAGTGTAATTTTGGGTTGGACTTATTTGATATAAATAGATAAATTATATGTTTATTCAAAAATATATAAACATTGAAAGATCCAAGTGCAAAAAGACAAAGAGGGAGCCAATCAAAGAGTTAGGTGGGCAGTGGGTAGCTAGTGGTTATACTCGGAGTCGGCCATCAAACCTTCATTTCTTTAAATTTTCAGTCTCCTAGTTTTCATCTACAAAAATCTAGTGCGATATCTGAAACCGAGAGAAACGATAAGAATGTTTTCAATTCGATTCATACTTGGTTCGCGGCGTAGTAGTTTAAGACCCTCAAAGTTATGGGCATTGCATTCATCTTGCTCATGTTACTCAGCTGCCGCGGTTGAAGCTGAGAGAACAATACGTGAAGGTCCAAGAAATGATTGGTCTAAAGATGAGATTAAGTCCATTTACGATTCTCCTGTTCTCGATCTCCTATTCCATGGAGTGAGTTTTGTTGCTTCCTTTATCTCTTTCTTTTCTTTCATGTTTTTTGTTGTTGTTGCTGAATGCATTCTTGGTTTACAATCGATTTCTTCTTTTTTTTTATTTCTTCTTAGTTTAGTTTTAATTATGAGCTTCATTAAGTTTCTGTTATGTGTGTTTTTAATGTGCTGGTGTCTGGGCTTTTAGTGAATTTTTTTGGAGAGTGTTTTGTGGAATTTTATACTTTGAATATTTGGACATTTGTTTTGTTAATGCATCTTAAAAACAGTTCTTGAAAATGCGTCTGTTGTTAGCATTTTGAAAGAGTATAAAAAAGGGTTTTGTGTGGTCTCTGAATTCTGTTTTCCGAAAACATTGAATATATCTTGGAGTTGTTTTTTGAGTTTTACACTGGCTCTTGTAGAATATTGCGTTTAGAAACTCTTTGCTTTCAAGTACAATAACCAAATTTTTAAAATGGAAAATATTAATTTATGGTCAAGTTTTAATTATGGCTACAACTTTGGGTAACTTACTGTAATTTTAGGCTCAAGTTCACAGACATGCTCATAACTTCAGGGAAGTGCAGCAGTGCACTCTCCTCTCCATTAAGACTGGTGGATGTAGCGAGGATTGCTCATATTGTCCTCAATCCTCGAGATACAACACTGGATTAAAAGCCCAAAGGCTAATGACCAAAGAAAACGTGATGCAGGCAGCACAAAAGGTCGGCATCCTTACTTTTGCCTTAATTATTTTTGGATTTTGGCATGGCACAGTTATCACAATTAATTGCTCTTTGATTGTTGGACAGAATTTGTATCCTAACTGCTTTACTAGGAGTTTTTGCTTCATAGTGTCCGTGCTGAAATGTGTGTTTTTTTCTCACAGTGATGATTATTTCCTATTTCTTAATTTAACACATTTATTGCATGATGGAAAAACGTGATATACATGACACTTTGGTTGAATTATCAAGTTTGTTTATATGGAACAAATCTTCTTGTGAAGCCTGAATAGTTATTATAGATTTATAAAATGTCGCATGATAAATAAGTTGATTCATGTAACTGCTCCAATCTACACTCATGAGTAAGCATCATAGATCTGGCTTCCATATGCACAGATCCAGGTCTTTCATTGATATTAACAGCCAGAATCATATTAGTTCCAAGTCCAGGCACAAATTAGAATATGAGATTCTCTTCTTCAACAGGACTGCCTGCAGCTGCTTTCATAATTGAATCATATTTCTATCAATAATCTAGATCACTCTTCAAATTCTAGAAATACTCTGACTTTGAAGGATGTCATTTCTTAGTAGTCTGCAACTGTTTTCATAATTGAAGCATCCTTGCTTTCAATGGAGAAGCAAATTGCCTACTACAGCTCTCCATAGATCTTAGCAATTATTTAATTTTTTCTTCCTTTTATTTTTGTCGGTTCCCCCTAAACTAAAATCAAGCCTCAACGCTTGCATGTTTTGTATGCTTTTTCAGGCAAAGGATGCAGGTAGTACACGTTTTTGCATGGGTGCTGCATGGAGAGACACGATAGGAAGGAAAACAAATTTCAACCAAATCCTTGAATACGTGAAAGAAATAAGGTAATAAAGCAATTGATGAAGAAACTCCTTGTGTAAAAGAAGTTATATTTCTTGATTGTTGTTGTGGTTTGATCATTTTTTTGTTACCGGATATAATGAGTTTGAGAGGTTATAATGTGCAAACTCCACAAAGTCATTAAGGGATCTTATTTATAACCTAACAAGGTTGTGTTTCATAATATGTGAATTCTTTTTATTATTTTCCCATGCACTCATTACTTCATTTTATGGCAATAATGCTCATATCAGTGGATGTATGATCGTTATGTGTTGATCATAATGTGAAATTAACTCTGTGGAGGAAATTTTAACTTTGTTAAAAAGAAAGAATCACTGAAAATATTGTTTTATCATTTTGCTATCAAATTATATTCAATGACCTACAGGTATTGGGCCTTTCCGTTTTACAAATATATTGCATGGAAAAGAAACTCCATTGTGCCTTCCAAGTCACATTTTGATGTCATTTTTTTTACACATCTTTGCTTTTGTATTTGTTTTTGTTTTTGTTTTTTTTTCTGTATCTAGTTTTTACTTAATAGAACTACTTGTCTTATTAATTGTTTGACATATCTTTGAAAGTTTGTTTAACTTGTTTAAGGTTTTTTTGCTTATCCATCAAATGTTTTAGCTTGTGTTATAAGCTTTTCATGTACCAGGGAGATGGGGATGGAGGTGTGCTGCACCTTGGGCATGCTGGAGAAGCAGCAGGCTTTAGAACTCAAGAAAGCAGGCCTTACAGCTTATAACCATAACCTAGATACTTCAAGAGAATATTACCCAAACATTATTACTACGAGAACTTATGATGAGCGCTTGGAAACCCTGAAGTATGTCCGTGAAGCAGGGATTAATGTTTGTTCAGGTGATTTGGTACTAATGTTTTGAATATATTCTTAATAAACATTTTGTATGCATGGAATTTTATTTTGCTCCCTTCTCCTGGTTAAATGGTAAGACTAAGAAATTGACTGGTGAAAAAAGATGAGTTAAATGTTGAAGTAGTTTAAATTCCTATGTGTAGACAGTGAAACATGAAATGCTCTTTTGTAGAGCATAAAGATTATGATATTTTGAAAGTTGGAAAAAAAACAATTCTGCTAGGGTTTATACTAGTGCCAAAAGGATTGTGTTATATAATTATCTATGCTCTGGGGGATTTGTATCTTTATGGCCAAATCTGTGGGAACCCTCTTAGGTACATGTGAGCCACCAAATTTAATGGTCATGGCTAGTTTAAATGTCATGTGAACTCCCTAAAGTGTTGCCTCAGTTTGGGTTGTAAAGCCCAATGACTATACCTTACACAGGGGTGGGGTATTGCAGTACCATTAAAAGAGCCATGATGTGTAATAAATTTCAGAATTTACTCAAATGTCTCTTGCAGAGGTCAAAGCATCTCTTATTTTACTTGTACCATCCTTCTAGATCTCCTAGAGCCACATGTTTACTTGATAGCTTTTTGTTGTGATGGATTGTGCATGTACAACAAATAAAAACGTAACCTCTCAAACAGTAGAACTCTGGAAAGGAAAGGACAAATTTGTTTATATAGACATGACAATGATGAGTGTTTCTTTGCATTCCCTATGGTCTGTAGGATATTGTCTGTGCAGATGGATTCCCTTTTCTTACATCACTTCAAATTGACCATACATGTCCCATCTTGGAATTGTAACATTCAAATTGATGTCTTTTGTTAGGCTCCAAATTGTCACAATAACTGAAACTTGAGATACATGAAAAAATGTTTCTCCTTTATATAATTTGGTGGGTTATCCAACCTGTTTGAATGCAAGGATAACACTCCTAGAAGCCATTATGGAGTCTTTACCCTTGATGTCAAATTGATCTTCTTTTTATCTTTATTTTTTAATTTTAAAATGTAAAGATAAATCAATACTTCTGGTGACTGTTTACTTTTCTGTTCATAGGAGGTATAATCGGACTTGGAGAAGCAGAGGAGGACAGAGTTGGTTTGTTGCACACCTTGGCAACACTCCCTACTCATCCAGAGAGTGTTCCCATTAATGCTCTGGTTGCAGTGAAAGGCACACCTCTTCAAGAACAGAAGGTGATGTTCTTTGTTGAAGATATATAATCTTTTACTGCAAGCATATTTTGTCATTCAAGTTATTTCTCTTTTTGTCATTTTCTACTTTTTAATATAAACTGTTGGTGTATGAAAATTAGTACATTGTTGTTCATTATAATTATAACAAATTGTACATTTCCCATGATTTTATTGCTTGGTGAAGTGCCTGATGCAATACCTTTTGATGTTCTTCGTTGAAGATATATAATCTTTTACTACAATCATATTTTGTCATTCAAGTTATTTCTCTTTTTGTCTCTTTTTGTCATTTTCTGCTTTTAAATATAAACTGTTGGTGTTTGAAAATTATTACATTGTTGTTCATTATAATTATAAGAAATTGTATATTTCCCATGATTCTATTGCTTGGTGAAGTGCCTTGAAAACAATATTACTTAGCAAATAACTGTTTATGGATGACCAATCCCAATTATGTTGACATAAGTTTCTTTGTCTTCAACTTTCCTTGTCTGTCTAGCTTTTTTTTCTATGTTGTTGTTTATGTATAGATATCCCTCACTTATAAAGTGTCTTCTCATACTTTGTAAATTGCTGGGTAACACGAATTGTGGATGGAATTCCCCGTAATGTAAAATGAAAAAACTTTTGCGCTTTACGGTGCTGTGCATTGAAAAATACTGAATAACTGTTATTTAATAAAAGCTATCCTGATTATTATTTGGCTGTATATTTTTACTAACGTGTAATATAGCTGTTAAGCAGAAGAGGACTTGTGAAATATTCTTGCCTCTGAGATATTAGATGAGTAATATAGATTATTTAACTGTTAACATGTATATACAAAATACATAGATGATGTATGGTTTTGCTGGAATAGGTAATAATGAGATCATGAAACTGGGTCAAAAAGCAGGTGCTGGAGAAGACTCTGTACGCATAAGTGGAAAAATGCAGGTCACATTGTGTACAATAAAATTAGCACAGAAAAATTAGTTTGATATGAAATGCTGATGTTAAAATTGTCTCGAGTAGGAAGTGCTAGCATGTAGCTTTTTCTCTTTATTGTTAGAGGTAACCTCATTGTTAAGTGCCCAAAATTTCTCTATAGTACAGTTACTACTGTGCATACTGATAAAAAGATGTTTCATATTTAGAAATAGCCAAAGTTGCTGACTTTTTAAGTTCTTAATGGATGCAAATTTAATAAATAATGTTATTTATAAGGGTTGGACATTAGTGGGGTATGGATCCCAATTCGTAATTACATTGTTGATTTGTAACAATTGATTGTTGGAAATGTAATGTCAAGACCAGACTCTTAACAAGATGGGTTACCAGTCCACAAAGCAATGTGACAAGTCATTGCAATGTCACTACCCAAAATTGAATGTTATAATTCCAACATTGGATATCAACCGTAATTGTAGTACTCTGGTATTGAAGTTGGACTCTATTGAGTTTTGCATATATTTTTTTTCATGATCACATCACTGCAAGATTACAAGTTTATTTGTGTGTGAATCTGGAAACTTGACAGACATCAATTTCCTAAAACCTTTTCAGCCAGTAGAAATATGGGAGATGGTTCGGATGATTGCTACAGCACGTATAGTCATGCCAAACGCAATGGTCAGATTATCTGCTGGAAGAGTTCGTTTTTCCATGCCAGAGCAAGCATTGTGCTTTCTTGCTGGTGCAAATTCCATCTTCACCGGCGAGAAGCTCTTAACAACTCCGAACAATGATTTTGACACTGATCAACTTATGTTCAAGGTTCTTGGACTTACACCAAAAGCTCCAAGTTTTGTCGAGGATGAAACAAACATTTGTGAAGCTGAGAGTTGTCAGGAAGCTGTTTTGAATTCTGGTTGAGAATACCAGTTCAAGGGCAGTGTCTACCTCTTAACTTTTATTTGTGGCATTGCCCCGTTATATTGGCATTCCAATGGCAATATTAATGAATCTTCATTTTTAAGTTGGTCATAATTAGTTTCTGCTCAACAATAGCCATGTGATTCAGTATCAACTTCAAGGATTAGTTCATATTTGATGATTATTTTTCAGAGCACTTGCTGATTTTTAGAGTAGCAATTTATAGACAAGATTACACAATTTCAGTTAGCTGTTCCTTGAAAATTTGGCCTGAAATGCTACTTCCTATCGGAGAAAGCAGGCTGTGGCTTCTAGGGGCTCACCTAATCTCTGCTGTACCTGTGTTTCAAACAATGAATATCACATCATTTATAATGTTTACATGATACAATTAAAACGTCCTCGTTTCCTAAGGGCATGCTATGATTGACAAGCATATTTCTTTATTTTCCTTTTTCTAAGCTATAACTCACAAAGAAATTGAAGAAAGCCCATAAATGCTCCTCGGAGTCTTTTACGACAGTACACCTTACTCTATTGTTGTTTCCAAATTCTTGGGTGAAGGTTGAATGCTTGTTATAAAATGCCAAAGATCCTGAGAGGCCAAATACTGGCATTAAATGTTGTGAAAAATTAGGCATGATTTGATGTTACCACTCACTCAGTTGGAGAAATTAATAAATAAACAAACAAAAACAGAATAGCAAGTTTCGTATGGATGAATGTGGGTGGGTACTTTTGTAACAGTTAATTAAAAGATACATAGTGTCAGTCAAGTTTTGAAGGCCCGACCGTGAGCGAAATTGATTATTTGTTGAAGATCGAGAAGAACAAAGTAGATAAAGGACATTTCTATGTTTTCTTTAACAAAAAATGGCATGATATAACAGATGAAGTGGCTATTAAACCAAATCTTTAGTGTACACTAAAATATACAATACAATTGAAACAAATAACAACGAGACCTGCCTGCCAGGCCATGCCGGCATGTAACAACACTTGTCGTAGCTAATTTAGTCTTTTACCATTTTGTTCTGTTATACAGAAAAGAAGTTTAAAAACTGAGTCCTCAACCTGTGTTCGTCTGCAAATAGTAGTCGCCAACTGACAAGAAAACATGTTTTCCCAACACCAAATTCGCAGCAGGCTGGTTTTCAATGCAATCAACTGTTATCTGTAAAAAAAAAGATGATAACCATGTATGTTATCATATTATCTTCACCCAACCATGTCAAGTCTGCAAGCAAAACATACCTTGCCATTTCCAAGTTGAAATTCAGACTTCAAGTTAGAATGGTCTCTTGATAGCAAGTAAATCTGAAGACCTTGCATGAATTTTGAGTTTCCTGCAACCATTGAATGAGAATCTATAACAAATACATCAATGCATGCAGACTTGAAGAAACACACTCACAAATGCGTGCACAGAGAGAGAGAGATCCAACCTGAATATAACGCAAGAACAGCATCTGAGTTGAACAGCAATGCAGGTCGAGCCAAACTAATTTTAAATGACAAATTTGATATGCCATAGAAACTCTCCTCGTCAATGATGACCTGTGTCTCATACAGAAATAGTTATGAAGAAAATGTTAGGGCCATACAGATCAAAAGAAAAAATGGTTCATTCAAAACCCACTTCTTGGATCCCTGTAACAGAAGAAATGAAAGCTAGCTCTAGTGCAATGCAACCAAGATATTTATTTATTTTCGTAAAAAAGAAGAGAAAAATCTTCATTTCTCTCCTCTTTCTTATGCATTTTGTATGCCTATTTGCATTTTTGACAATTTATAACATCTTCTCAAACAGAGCAGAAACTTCATACGAACAAGAAAACACCATACTATTCTATAAAAGATAAGAAGTGTGTTCGTACTAAACTAAGCAGCAACCGCAGAAAACAACTTACTGCATGTGGTGGCATCATACTGGATGGAAGTAACGGAGAACCGATTGCATCTCTGATGTAGTTTTCCTGTACGTAACAATACACAATTTAGCTATAAAACACAAGTACCACAAATTCAGAGAAGCTACTGTATCAGACATCATAAGACAATAGATTACCAACATGTGAAGGGAACCTTAGGTAAAAATATACAAAACAACAAATCCATTAATGCTGCAATAACTGAGAGAAAAGAATGCACAAAATAGGGAGGCACTATAGAGAAGCAGGAATACTTCTGTAATATGCACAATCTATAGACAGGAGAATGCTTGAGAGGAAATTGTCAATCATACAACATCTAGAAGAATCAAAGACGAAAAGAATGCACTATCTAAAATAATCAAACACAGACAGATGGCAAAAGTCGACAAACTATACAAAAGAATCAGAGAGATTGAGAGATAGATGCTTCAATAATATACACATCTTAAAAAATCAAAGATAAATATATACCCAGTTAATTATCCAAATAAAACATCAAGAACCAAAACATAAAGAATTAAGCATAGCCCCTCGACACACACATAGGACTAATCTAGCTGAACTTTTGTCTTTCCACCAGTCCACAGAGTCATTTCACCTTAACAATCATAAAATAAGATAATAAAAAGTGAATAGAAACATAATCCACCTGTGAAGGATGATTTACCTGTGAATTTAAAACTTGCTGGTACAATGATTTGTCTTCATCCAATGTTTCAAAGTAAACCTCCACCATGTCTGTAGGCTCAAGGGCAACTTTTTTCCGTAACTTCTGAATTCTATTAACAACCTAAAGTGGGCAAATAGGAAAATCCATTTATCAGAAATGTCTCTTTATTTGTTCAACAAATGACCAGCACCAAGGATTCAAATAATAACAAGGACAAAAAGCAAATACATCTCCTGATTAAAATCATAAAAAAATATCATACGAGGTTTGTGCCATTATTTCCCCAAGACGTGTTATTGACTTTCATAAAAAAAAATCAGTATATTAACTTAAATCAGAGCTAATTATGATGCCAACAATAATTGAAATAAATTTACATCTTTGAAGTAGCAAATCAGTCTGATGTATAAAAATTAGTTGTGATATATACATATACATATACATATATATATATATTATATATATTTGAGTCATGTTTGATTTTCCTTTTTTAGTAATATATGATTTTCTTTGTTTGTATTGGAGTATGATTTCTATTTGCTTGTTGGAGGTACAATTCTTTTTCCCTCTTTTGTTCGGGAAAAAGGCCACTACAGACAGTCTTATTTTCAGTTGAGTCAGACTGATCGATTTGATAATTATCCAACAAATTGTCTCCTCAATTTCCTCTGAATTAGTGAATTATCTCCCTTTTTGTCTGTAATTTTTTTGTTCCCTTTCTCTTCACTTTATTCGTTATCCATCATAATCATAACATACCTCACGAGCAACACCAGCTTCAAACAATGATTCATCTGGACGCAAGTCCAAAATCACCAAAACATCACCTAAAACATAGAACAAAAAACATAAGCAGCAGGCAGAAAACATAAGTTCCACATACCAGTCAATTTCATGACAGAAAATCCTTTTCTTGTGTAAATCATTATCTTCATCATATTGTAATTAGTAACCCTACCATCTCCAGCGGCATCAATCTCCTTCACAGTCATACCATCAGGGCACTTGAAATCCCAAACAACCTAATGTTTAAGCAAAAAGAGAATTGAAAGTAGCACATCAGCAAAGCATGGATGTTCTAACTAGGTAATGCTTTTTGGTGGTCCTGGAGTTGATGTAATGAGTTCATCTTATCAATACACCACCAGGGAGAAAGAAATCCCTCCAGGATTATGTCACTTTTGAGGAAAGAGTACCTATAAATCCAGTAAAATGTTTCCAAAACTTTTGCATGTAAATAGAAGCATAAGTAAAAACACTGTTTCCATTCATAGTGTCTAACGAAACTCTTGTTGCATGAAATAAATGCATGCATGCACATATATATATATATATATATATATGTATGTATGTATGTATAGAGAGAGAGAGAGAGAGAGAGAGAGAGAGGTTATCCATCCAAATAAAGTAACAAAACATGACACCTTAATATCGACCAGCTTCAAACAATGTGTGGCAATAGTTATTTCTCCAGATTTCTCAAAAGCTAAAATATCTTTCTGAGACATTGCTTTGACTTCCTTAGCAACAATTCCCATCGATTTCCCAAGCCGCTTACCCAGCACACTACAAAAGAAAAGGCACATGAGACTACATGTAAGCAGAAAACAATAATTCACAGCTTTTTGAATGAAGCAAGAAATTTACATACCTAAAATCAGGCTCTGCTCGTAAGGAAGCATACTTCAAAGTGTCATTACATGGGACAAGTGATCTCACATTGAGTTCCTCCAGCACATACTGTATAAATAATGCATTTATCAGAAGCCAGGTAAACCACTCTACAGAGTATATTTGGGCAAAAAAAAAGCCATAATTTCTAAAACCAAAATCTCAAGGATTAAAAACAAAATAATTTTGTTAAAGGGAACCAAATCCAAACCATATAAAGGCAAATCATCCATTCAGCTAAAGGGAAAAAACCAACACCTGAAAACCACTGACATTCTGAGAACAGGTATAACTGAACAAATATTTTAGAAAAATCATAAACAAGAACCAAACAGGTTCTGATGCGATTATCATCTAGATTTCAAAATATAAGAGCCTGTAGAGGTTTCAAATTACCCAAAATACAGGACAAGAAAAGCAAAGAAAACAAAGGAAGCATAGGCAAGGAAAGACAAGGCAAAAAGAAAATTCTATTTCGAGAAGCAAATAAAAAATTTAAGTAATTAAAACAATTAGAAAAGAAAAAAAATACTTATTATTGGGACCAAATCGCAAGCAGTATGGCACAAACATTACTTGTATAAGTGGGTAGAAACTGAGTATATAGGAAAGGGTTGTAATGTTTTTCACAGACCTCCTCTAGTTTTCCAGCTATGTCATCAAGAAAATCTGCATCTGGATGAACTACAATTATTTCCCTGCAGTTCCAAGGCGAAAACTAAGAATTAGAAAAGAATATGAATAGGAAAGCTCTATGATGAAGAGAAAGACCAAAAAGACATGATTTGGAAATGTGAACAAAAAGAATAGTTAAAAGCATACCTAAGTGGTGATTTAAGAGGCTTGTTGTGGCGCTCACGAATATTGCGTGCAAGATTAATGATAGTCATCATCCTTGCAACACTTTGTTCAATTCGTTCATCCCTCTGAGATCGTGAAAAAAGTAAATAAAATAAATTTTAGGTGAAAAGACCTGAAAAAGAAATAGTATCATTTGAATGAAGCATTTCTGAAAGTTCAACCAAGCTTGTTCTAATTCTGCTTCACTCCCTAAATTAAATTGTAACAACTTTACTACTACTAAACCACACAATTGTATCAATGATCAGAAGCACATTCAAACCAAAACAAAAATGAAATGTGAAAACTACTTGGATTCTCTAAATTTGATAATTTGAAGAGGGGCAAGGATATTTGAACCCAACAGAATATTATACACATCACCCAACAGAATGTTATACACATCCATACTATTAAAAATTCTAAAATTAAAATTTTACTCAACAAACTTTTATAACTCCAAGTATCTAATGCAACCAACGTGGGATTGGTATAAAAAGCTATTTCATAAGACTTGAATTTCTTAACAACTGTGTGCTAATTGTATGAAATATCTCATCAATGAATAACAATTTTAACAATTGACGAATAGCATGGATGAATGGTTCTTAAAGTAATATTATTTTAAGAATAGTTGCCATGATAAACATTTATGAAATTCAGTTTTTATAAATTTCAGGAATGGGTGTATTTTGAAAAAAGTGTGTGGAAAGTATTTCATTGGTTCAAATAGCCTTGCCCTTGGGACTGACATAAAGCAAGGCAGCAAGCCATCAGACTATATCGTGTTGGAAGCTTAGGAAAATGAAAAACTACAGGTAATAATGACAAATCATGTTAACTAGACAAAATCAATTAGCGGAACAAGGGACAAATAGAACCTTTCCATCTTCCTGAGGAAAACTGCAAAAGTGGATGCTTTCCTCTGATCCACTACAAACCTTCCTCATATTTTGATAAAGGGCTTCTGTGAAGAAAGGTGTGAATGGAGCCATCACTCTACACGAAGTTAAAAGCACCTGAGAACCACACAAGTAGAAAAATGAAAGAGAAGTTGAACTAACATAATCGCATCTAGTCAACAACTGAATAGTTAACAATAAAAATGATCATAATTAAAATGATAATCAAAACAAACAACGACAACCACAATATCTACAGAAATAAATCACACAAAAATGGATGATATTCCGATACTTAAGCCAACTAAACCTCAAGTTTTTTTAGCACAATTTCTGAATGGCTGTTAAAATACTAGACCTCAAATAAATTATGCACCTAATGGAGTAGGCATGCGAGACATAGGACAATAATTATGAATGTTGTTCAATATAAAAACTGGAACATAAAAACAATTTATAATATAACTCATGATAAGATCACATTTTCCAGCATCTGAGGATATACAATCTAAAACAGTTAAACAGAATGTCAGACTTAGAGATATTGTACATTATAAAGAGTTGAGAGAGCTGTACGGCAGTCATCTTCTCCAGTTCGGCCTTTTAGTCTCTTGCGGTTAAATCGAACATAAATATTTGTAAGGTTGTCAAGATACTTCAAGAGATAAGGAACCACCTACAGAATGTGCATATAAATTTATTAGTGCTATTAGTCGTGACGAGTACCATATTTACCAAAACCATAAATGCAGTTGACCTAAATAATCAGGAACTATGATAATAATCAGAGAAAGGAGATTTAGTAAGAATCTTTAAAGCCGCCTCTTTTTGATAGAACAAAAAAGAACTTTATCCAGACGAGGAAAAGAAGAAACAACCAGATGTACACAAGGACAACAAAAACAGCCCTTGAAAAGCTGACTACCACCTATAGAGAATAAAAACCAGCCACATTATCTATACTCGAAAAAGTACACGAGCCCAAAACGTTCACAAATAATGAAAGCTGCCCAAAAAACAAAATTCACACAAGACCCGTTCCTAATTGGGACTGATGGATCACTGACTTCGTTTGTGTGAGTAACCTGGACGTCAGTCATTCGATATCGTCATCTTCATTGCCAAAATAAACCTCCTGTCAATATTAAAAGCAGCTCTCCAACTTGATGAAATTTTATTAAAAAGGTGAGCACTTAACCAACCTTTGCTATCACAACCCAAGAATATTAAACGATGATCAATGCATGCGTCTATGTCTGCATGTGTATGTGTTCATGTGCATGTGTGTGTGAGAGAGAGAGGATATCCCGAGCTCAACAGGTCTGAGAGCTGAATTAATGATTACTTTTCAATGGGAAAGTTATGATAAAACAAGCTAAGACCTTATATGCACCATAAAACATGTAGCAATCCATTTGTTACAACAATGCATAACACCGCTTTCTGGGTATTAGTAAGTTACTGATCACAGAGTTGTGTCAATAGATTACTGGTATCAAACACAATGGGTATATCAACATCAATGCTAAAATTACACCAATTTTGAGGACTATTGACAAAAATTGTTGAAATCAATTAATATACCAGGTAGCATTCCTCCAGTTCTTAAAAAACTATTCTTCTATTTTTTTCAAAGGAAGAAACCCTAAGCACAAACTGTTTAACAAGGACCATAGACAGCTAACCGTGTAAAGTCGATATCCTTCCATCTCTTGGCGGACAAAATGAACAAGACTCTGTGTAGCAGAGTGGATCCATTGGTCAAGCACATTTGATGAGTTTTGAAGAGTTACTAGATCAATAGGAACAAAGGGTGCACCCCCCTCAATCTCAAGTCTCTTTGCATTTTGAACAAGGAACCTATATGCATTATACCATGGAAGAAAAACATCTTTGACCTGGGTGAAAAATAAAAAGGACATTAATAATTGAAGGATAATGCTGTTGGCTCTTATAATAGTGAAGAAAAGATTGTTTAAAAAAATCAGGATGCACAAGCGGAGATACAATAATTGAGAACCAATACTGACAACTCCAAAAACTCCTTCCTTTTTGAAACGTAAGGTCTCAGCACGCACGACTGGAGAATTTATAAGGTATAATCGTAAAGCATCCTGTCAAATAAGAGAAACTAATTCTAATAAGTAGTTTAAACTCTAAAAATAATATATGTACAACAACTAAGTTGAATGCAATAAACAAGGAAACAAATATGGAAAACTGAGATAAATGTTTAGAATTAAAACTTACAGCACCATAATCATTTATCACTTCTACAGGTGACGGATAGTTCTTCAACTTTTTACTCATCTTTCTTCCATCCTCGGCGAGGACAAGCCCATTGCAAATGAGATTCCTAAATGCTGGTTTCCCAAATAATGCAGTAGACAGCACCATGAGAGTATAGAACCTGCGGATCAAATCCTTGAGAATAAAAATCTACAGCCAGGCTTAGTTATTTTGAAAACTCTTTATTTCTTATCAAGAGAGGGAAAAGAAGTAATTTGGATATCCAAAGGTAGTTAACTAATCACTAGCATACATAGTCAACCGGAAAACACTGTCCACAAGAAGGTTAAGAGCAACAAGGACCTGTAAATAAATAAATAAACAAATAAAAGTAATCCCTGGGACAAGGTTAAAGAAGTGATAATTACCACAGCTCTAACCACAGGTTTAGAATGTAAGAGCAGTTATTCAGACAATAAACTTCATCATCAAGGAAGCATGCTTTGAAATTGTTTCACTTCACCCAACCCCCTACTTCCAAGAAGATTAAAAATTCTCCATGCTGTGTGAACATAATCAAATAATAACACATGAATCTGCCATTGATGCCTAAGAAAATAATTTGCAATGCAATAAACTATGGATCAGGAACACCTGACTAATATAATCACCATGATAAACATCAATTGTCCAATCTGACAAGTATTACGAGCTTTTATATCGAAAGGAAAGAGGATCAACCATCCACGAGTTTGGTCCAGTCCTTCAGCAATAAAATGCCCAGGAAAGTTTCTCTCAAAAAGTTCAACATTCTCAAATGGATAATGAATATAAGCATAAGGCATAGACCCGCTTTCAAACCAGCAGTCAAATACCTACCAAGAGAGAACCATATATCAAATCATGAAATGCTAGAAATTTCAAATAATACATAACATCTAATAACATTGCCCAAAAAGTGGACAAGAATTATAGGCACACTGCATTATATTCATTCAGATCAGCAGTCTTACATCATCTACCCGTCGAAGCACACCATATTCTGGACCTCGACTGGATGGTATTGTGATGTGATCAATATTGTGACAATGCAAATCAAACACCTGTAAAGTTATGAACCAGAGCAGTCAGTGTGACACAATAAAACTGCAGACCCCCAACCTGAATACTTATTAGCCAAAAATAAATAAATATATATATATATATAACTTTCTTTTCCACAATAAAACTAAAATAAGGTAGTAAACGCAAGCACAAAAGAACCCATCCATAAACCATTAAATGAGACAGGAAGAATCAGCAATTGCCTAATGTTGTTTTAGCCTGCAGCAAGTAGCTGTGAGGCAACTATTGACTAATCTATGTTCAATCTCTTTGCCAGGCAGCTTGCATCTCTAGATGTTCTGTTCTCATTAAAAAATTCATGCTTTTGGGGAATTAGGAAAGCACTTATGGGGATTGTGTAATTATGGACATCTTTTTGGCTATTTGGATGGAAAGAAAAGGAATAAATTTTTAAAACAAAAGCAAGGAAATTCAGTCTTCACAGAAGAAAGGCAGGTTTTCTCTCTAATTACAACTGGGAGTGCTTCGATAGAGGGAACAGTTGTTGCATTTTTATAATTTTAAGGATTCACAATACTGTAATCACTTTATTTCTTATCAAAAAGCAGGATTATGAGAGCTGAAGAATCAGCTTGAGTTCTTCAGGACAGAACCTAGCTTCATCTATTTTTATGGATTTGTACAGAAGCACCACCAACAACTCATCCCGTACTTGGTCTGTAAAAAAATAGTGGCAAATCAAAGGACTTCCATAAAGCAAAGGCAATTAATCATGGGTTTTATACTTGCATGAATAATTCAAATATAAAAGTTTTTTCTTGCTTCATGAAATTCAAACTAAGACCTATTCAACCATAACCAATTCATACTGCTGGAGCCAGTGCTAGGGGCATGAATTACTTTTCACCAGGAAAATCATAAAATCAAGGAAAATGACCACCAAGAGATGACATCTGTGGATTATCTACGCTAGTTAATTAAATGCAAATCATCAATTAGAAGAAATCATGTGTTCACGACCCATAAATGAAGCGGGATAATTTATAACTTTTTTTTTATATCTTTTCTTCTGAATGAAGGATACAGTTTCCTCTTCTATTATAATGACCTTACAAATCACATAACCTAATCCACTGAAAAACAGTCCAACAAGTCAATAAAGACATTATTCTTTTGCTACCCTTTTTCCCTAAAGTAGCTTTGAACTAACATTCACTGGCCCTGACAGTACATATGTAAAATTGATCACAGAGCATTGCAACCATGGCAGCTAAAGAAATCATAATG
This sequence comes from Xylocarpus granatum, assembly GCA_019650275.1. Taxonomy (NCBI): domain Eukaryota; kingdom Viridiplantae; phylum Streptophyta; class Magnoliopsida; order Sapindales; family Meliaceae; genus Xylocarpus; species Xylocarpus granatum. The sequence continues at coordinate 157,206 of BNST01002110.1, forward strand.
TTCCGAAAAACAGAGAAAATAGATGGAAGAAAGCAAAAGAGATCAAACCTTTTCACCAGAAAGCTTTTCAAGCTTATCAACAGAATCTATTACTACTACTTCCTCACCATCTTCACTAGTCCAAATAGGAAGAGGAGTACCCCAAAATCTGCTCCGGCTAACAGCCCAGTCCCTAGCATTTTCCAGCCAATTGTGGAAGCGTTTTTCCTGAAACAAGTAAAATAATCTATAATTTCCATCTCCCACAGTTGCTTCCAGCAGACACATCTTATTATCTTTCAGTTATTAAACATACATAAAATTTGCTAATTGGAAACACTTCCTGTTTCAAGGGCTTCAACAAAATAAGAGATTCATGTTTAATCTCTCAAGCATATTAAAGCCTTCAATGGTTTATCATCATTCCCAGGAACAACACTCATGGCTTTCTACAGAGTGTCAACAGTGTGTAAGCTGTATTTTTGTCATTGGCTGTCACTCACTCCAAATTAAAAGGATGAGCATGCACCAAAGGTTAGAATCAATTTCAAAAAGAAAAACCACCACCTCTGTGGAGAAAACATTTTCACTGTCCAAGAAGCTAGCTAATGTTCATGAGAGTGATCTCATTTGGTCAAAAAAGAGCCTGCCCCATTTTAATTCAGAAAACAAACACAGGAAAAGAGCACATAAATTATTCTTCCAGGATAGATAACTAGGAGAATGGCAGAAGGTGATGACCACCCACTTGAGAAGCATGAACCCACACAATTAGCACAACTATTATCACACCAGAGAACCCCATACAAAGAAAGAAGGATCATTGATCAGGTTTTTCAGAAATATATCAAACCTTCACATAGTCAGGAACCCAATATGTCTGTTTATTGTTTTCCAACAATTGTTCTTTCAACATTTCCACCCGAACAAACCTGGGTACAGGATACATAAGAAAAATGACTCGAAAAAATTACAATATTAATTTGATATAACAACTATAGAATCACATAACTTATACTCAGTACAAAAAAAATTAAAATACAAAGAAACATATCAAATATACAGACCTTGAAAAGTCTATTGTGAATGATTAATTCAAACAAATAAGAGAACATCAAGTCTTGGATCCAATGACAGCAAAGGAAACAAAAATTGTTGAACTATTAGAAGTTTTATTATTTTTAGAATTATAAGTTTGAATAAATTTTGAATGTATAGGATAGAATAGAATTAGTATATCATTTCCAATTTTTTTAAGTTTGCTTGTTTGCTATTTTCTACTTCCTAGAAGATAGGATTAGTTTAACTTTTCTTGTATTTTCTTCTCTATATATACCTGTGTTTATACACAACAAATGAAATTAAAAAAAATAAAATAAAAACTTTATTCAAAGTTTGCATGGTATTAGAGCTTGGGCTCTTAACAGAAAATTTTAAATGGTAAAAACTGCCATGACTGGAGCTACTAAATCTAGTTCATCTTCAGGGGAAACAATGGACGAACCGGAGAACCAAAAACAGTCGACAATTTCTTACAGTCAGCCAGAGCAGTTCATGGTATCGAACTCGCAACAGATCACCGTTCACAAGTTAAATGGAAAAAATTACCTAGAATGGGCCCAATCTGTCAAGCTTGTCATCGATGGGAAAGGAAAGCTAGGTCATCTAACTGGTGAAGTGAAGAAACCAGCGAATATAGACCCAAGTCTGAAGGCATGGAAATCAGAGAACTCAATGATAATCGCATGGCTAATCAACTCAATGGAACCAATGATTGGAAAGCCCTTTCTTTTTTATCCAACAGCAAAGCATGTTTGGGATGGTGCGAGAGAGACATACTTGGATGTGGATAATTCATTGCAGATTTTTGAGTTAAAATCCAAACGCTGGCAGTCAAGACAAGGCTCTCAAGCAGTTACAGAGTATTATAATGAAATGCAGGCTCGGTGGCAGGAGTTGGATCTATGCTATAATGATGAATGGGATTGTGTCAAAGACTGTGTTAGGCAAAAAAAACCGAGATGAGAATGATCAGGTGTTTTTATTTCTTAATGGTTTAAATCCTGATCTTGATGGACTAGGAGGGAGAATTCTTGGATGTAAACTTCTACCAAATGTAAAATTTTAGTTATTTTAAGAAATAAAGCATAACTGATGGTTTAAGAGGGTAGTTAAGACCAATTAATTTTTCTCACCAAAATAACTAAAAATAAATCATATGTCAGAAGAAAAAAGTTATATAAGATACAATAATTAATAAACTATCACTGCAATTGAAACAGAAGGAGATTATGGCAAAGAAGCAATACCAACTTGGAACAGCTCTATAAATAAGAGGAGTTTCAGATCTCCAACAAAAGGGATAAGAATGGGTAAAACTTCCAGACTTAACAAGCCTGCCTTTTGCCTGAAAACACACAAATAACTTTTGTCAAATGTAAGAAAATGAACAGAGGCATACATTATTACAATGAGTAAAAAGTTTAAATCCCGCCAAGAACATTTCAAATTCCCTTCCCGCAATTTTTTTCCCTTGACAAGTAACTGTCCACTAAAAGTGCCTAATAGGGCAGTGACAAGAAACTATGACCACATTAAGCACCCAGATCCATTTCTTTCTGCTTCAAATTGCAATGAAAAATTACAGCAAAGGCAGTGAGATGTCAATAACACCGACTAGAGCAGCCATTGCTACATATATAATTTGCTTAATAATAAGAAAGCATCACAATTCTAAAACTAGTTGAAGATATTTTTCATACAGACAGTATTTCCACTGCATAACATAACAAAGATTGTGGTCTGGTAACACAATCTTATATCATTATCACCTTCAGAGCTTCAATAATATCCTTATCTGCATCCTTGACATAGTACCCGCTAAAATCAGTAATTTTTGCGGTAAAGCAACCATCATCATCTACTGCAACAATCAGATTCTCTCCCTACAAGCCAAAAACACTTGAACTGACAGTCAAAAGCTGAACAAAGAAAAACGAAACCAGGGCTGTGAAATAAAGTACAGAACAAAATGAAAACCCCCCATGATGGCTCGAGGATGAAAACAGTGTACAATGCTCTTTCTTTATAGGAAAGAAAAAGACTTTTACTTAAAATATAGGAGAGAGAGAGAGAGAAGAAGGAGAAGGAAGGGGGAGGAGGAGTGGGTGGGTTTGGAGGCAGGGTGGAGAACAAGGAGTAAACCAGAGCCCCACTAAGGCAACAAAAACAGCCCTCTAAAGGAACCACAATGAGATTGCAATCAGCAACAAATGAGCAAAGAATCTAGCATACTATCAAAAAGAACTCAAAATCAGAAAGGACCAGAACGAAATTGAGACCAAAAAATGTGGTAATCTTAAGTAATTAAAGTTTTCTACATTCTTACATTTAAAGCCGACAAAATTTTTTCAAACAAGAATCATCTTGTTGTCAACTCTTAATTGCAGTTGAGGACACCACCCGTGTTGGCATTGTGAACACTTGCATACACAATTATAATTAATCATGGTTGAATATTTGTTTATGTTGGTAAAACCATAGACTATTAAACAAATATTAACAATTTAATTTGCACAAGTTTGTGAATATAAGTGTATAGTGTGCTTATAACTATTAATACTTCAAGAATCTCAATCACACAAACAAAAATTTATTTTCCCAAATGTAAATCATTAGGAGTTGCATGTCCAACATGCCATGCCCATGTCAAAATAAGAACTCTGCATTGTCTGCTATGTAATTAGAAAATAACAAACAATTTGTTTGAAGCATTTCAGTGCAAACCTTATTGATTATTTGATTTTCGATGCAAACACGGTAGTCGTCTTCACCAAAAGCTGGAGCACAATGGACAATTCCAGTACCACTATCACTAGTTACATAGTTGTCTGCAATAACTCTAAATGCTACGTCAGAGAACTCTTTGAAATAATCGAACAATGGTTCGTACCTGGAGCACATATTGACTCTTAGAATTTCCAATGAAAATACAAAACTAGATCTATTGCCTTCAATGCAATTCAAAGTAATTATAATAAAAATGACTTTTGGCAATCCAATATTTAATATGTGCAACCCTTCAAATCTTTTAATTGGAAACCAGCTTCTATCATCTTCTAAATATATATATATATATATATATATATCTAATACTTGGACAAAACCTAGTAGGTTTATTCAAGAGTCCTAAATTATATTACTTTCTTTAAACCATATTTGGTAAACAAAGACATGTAATGTTTTGCAAGTTTATTCTAATTAGAAATTGTGCACATCCTTTCTTATTATGTATATTGGTAACAACTAGCTACTAGCTGTTGTTACCTTTGTTAAACTTTCAAAGAGGCAATCAAAAAATAAAAGATAAAATAAAATAATTATTGTCCTCCTAGTGTTATTACTATTGAGTTCAAACCGTTGTTAAGAGGGGGGCAAAAAAAGAAAAAAAAAGGAAAAAGAAAGTGTACATAGTGTCTAAAGCTGAATTTCAATAATCCGTTTAACACCAAAAGCTTATTGATTGAACATAAATTTTAATGTTTTTGAATAGAAATTAAAATAGTAAACAAACATTGGGCATTGCATTAAGGATCTTATTTGAAAATAACCATAAAGGATTGGAAACGATAGTTACGTTGATAAGAACTAAACCTATGTTGAGCCAAAAAAAAAGATTGAACAATATAATGCAGAAAATATGTGACACATAAGAAAACATAGCGGTAAATTCAGTGGTCATTTAGAAGTAAACTGCTAATGCAAAAGATACAGCAAAGAAACCAAAGAACATCGTCATGAATAGGACTCACTTCATTCCCACCAAAGAAGCCCCCAGGAAGACTTCACCCAATTTTTCGTAGGATTTGTTATTTTCTGTATTTCCAGCTAACTCTCCGGCTTGACCCTTTTTACCAGACAATCCCTTGATAATGGAACCTGATTTCTTGGAATCACCACCTGGTACATTTGCTGCACTTGATTTTGGTTTCTCACTGGGAAGTGTTGGCAGCCTATACTCAGACACTACATAGACTTTGCCAGTGTACTTATTTCGAACCTGCATATTCCCTTATTTTAAGACTAGACCAGGCAAATTTTAAAATAACAGTGCATTCATCAAACTACATCATTATCTTTTTCATTAGGGTCAAGGGGATTGCTCAGGATCATCCACAAGGACTAGCACAAATTCTCCCAAAGACCAAAAGCGAACAAAAATTTTACAAGTGTATGGCTAAACATTTTTTTAATAGGAAGGCTAAACCCAATTATATAGATAAAGATGGAGCCCAATCAAAAACAAATCAATTTACCAAGTAATGACCAATAACCAATTTATAACCAGAACATAATACTTGAGTATATTTAAGTAACAGAGTAAATAAAATCATATAGCATTCATGTCAACAGACATTCATGAACACACACATGAACGTACAAACAATAGTATTCACACACTCACTTTCTTAATCATTCCATATAGCCCTTAAGATACGTAACAAGAACTCAAGGAAACATAGTTTATGAACAACTCATTCTTTACACAAGCTAAGAAGGATTCATGCTTCAATGTATATGCCTAAAACTAGGGGTGGACACATCCAAACTATTCCAACCTAAAGATTTGAATTGGTTTGAAATTTATTGGATTGGTTTTGGTTTGGAAAAAATCAAACCATAATAATTGAATCAGTTTTTTGATTAGCTTGATCTAAATCGACCAAACCGATCTAAATCTAATAAATGTTAAAAAAATACTTAGAATTTTACATTTGGAAATTTTTTATTGGCTATTTCACGTTGTGAAAAGCAAAACAGAATTTCACATTTGACAATTTTGCATTTGACAATCCAATAGTTAATCCTTTCAATTAAATTATTTGTTGTCCTAATGATAAATATAATTTGATGTATGGGCCTTGAAATTAAATTATTTTTTAGGCCTAAAGATAAATGTATTTTACTATAAGATTTATAATTAGAATCATTTTTTGAATCTAAAAGCATAAACATAATTTGATAAAACAATTGGGCTTTACAATTATGACAATATTATGGGATTAGGCCCAAATCAACAATCCAAACCAACAATCATCAGTTTAGATTGGTTTGATTTGAGCTTTACTATTGAATTGGATCAGATTAACCCAAATTAAAACCAACAGTTTTGAATCAGTTTGAATTTTGAATCTAAACCAAATCTACCAACCCCTACCTAAAACATTCACCTCCAATCACAACCCAACAAGAAACTAAAGATAAACAAAAATTATCTGACCTTCACATATGCAAAATTTGCATTTACACAGAGGGCTAGATTACTAGTAAGAGTCCAAGGAGTCGTTGTCCAAGCCACAAAAGCTGCCTTGTCTGGATCTCCAACTATTGGAAAAGATGCAATTATTTCTGGGTCTGGTACATCCTGTTTCACACAAAGAGATATAAATAAGTGGTATTAGAATATATCACATTTGACCTATAACAATGAGGAAAAGACCTCAATGATTAATATGTTGGATCAGAACCAAGGTAGACCACAAATGACAAAACAGACATATCCATAATTCCCCATGTTATCGAGCTGATATGCTCAAACAGACAACAGAAACATAAATATATAATCATCCAATCTACAAATTGATTAAAAACAAAAAACTAACAACAAAAATAACCACCAATAATGTGAATTCAGCATCCCAATGAACACAATAACGCAGAGAAAATAAATGCACCAAGAAGGTTAAAAAACCAACCTTATAGTTCTGACCCGCTTCAAAATTAGACAGTGGTGTCTTGCACCCAGTGCTGTATGGCATGACCTGTTAAAACAAGAGGCAACTGTCACCGGGATTTATAGAAAAAGTGTAAATTCAGTTTAAAGGCTTCTTTTTCTACCATAAATAAGATAAATTTAAAAGAAAAAGGAATTGAAATCATCAATGTTCAAACCTCACAAGCACAGATAACAAACTTGAATTAGCTAAAATATATTTTGCAGAGCATGCCACCATGTGGAATCTGTTGTCAGTATCCCTAGAACACAACACTAATGTCCACCAATATATAGTACTTGCACAAACAATTATATCGGAATGCACTTTCTTTTGCCTAAACTGCATGTTGCATTTTGAGGGTGCTATTCAAATCTTACTTAAATGCTTTCACATACATGCAAGCTTGACACCTTTTAACTTCCTACATTTCTTCACAGGCAAACAAACAACACAAACAGAGTTTAGCACACAAAATAGCTAATTATTACAGAATGCATAGAGATATATGCAAATAGTCATGTTCTCAGGTTCCAGAATACTGAGACTTGCAATCAACAACTAGTTTCTACAATGGAAATAACAGTCATATCTAGGGGTAAAGATTGTAACTTAAACCACACAAGGCTCAAAAAATCATACAGGCATCAAGCTCACTATACAATTGATCCCACCTTTAGCTCTTAATGCCCAATGCAGCATCGAGCATAATCTCACATGGCACCCACCAAACACTGATTTCACAAAATCAAATCACTCTATACATGTATATCAATAAATAATATTTATTTCTGTATCTGTGAATATCTACATATGGTTATAATGCATCTGATTGTCTGTGTAAGTCAATAGAAAGATAGGTAGACATACAGAATATGAGAGATAGAGAGATATCAACATATTTAATTTTCCAGTGAACATATCAGTTAAAAGAGTTGTCAAACAATTAAGAGGTTATTCAAATAAAACAATAAAAAAAATGGCACTAGCATCCCTTATTGACATGAAAATAAAAGAAGAAAAAAATTAATGAAGTAACTATGTTGAGATCATTTGTTCAGCAACAATCATTTAATAAAACCATCGCTACCAAATTAAATTAAACATTCTGCACCCAATTTATAGGAAAAAAATAATTCTTAAAAAAAATTCATTACTTTACAAATTCAACACCAGAAACAGGGAAAGCACAAACTTGCTAACCTTGAAACCTTTATAAACAAGTCCCTTCTCATAAAGCTGGGAAAACACCCACCAAACAGTCTCCATAAATTTCAAGTCCATGGTCTTGTAATCATTACTAAAGTCAATCCACCTACCCGTCCGTGTAATAATCTGCTCCCACTCCTCCACGTACCTAGAGGCAAATAAATCATCAGATAACCATTCACTTAGCAGGATAGAGAGAAATAAAATGCCCATATAGACACAATATAGGTAAGAACAGAGAAGTAAAAAAGGAGCAGGTTCAAATCTGGGAATATATAGTATACAAGGAGGTATGAACAGCTCAAAAACATAAATCATGGAAAATAAAACTGACTCTCTATCCAACCTCATTTTTACTACAATTCTGATAATCCAAGACTTTACAATATCTAACCAAGACACCCTCCCAATTTAGTTGAATTACTTTATGCAAATGAAGAAAAAAGAAGTATCTCAAAGTTATTTGGCAACAAAGTTAAAAGAGAAGTGAGGAATCAGACTCTATCCCACAAAGAATAGTCCTCTTCCTCACAAAGCTCTTCAAAAATTCTTCGCCAAATTATGGAAGAAAGTGAAGCCAACACACCATATTTCCAAACTATAGTCCATAAACACTGACCTGCAAGAGGCTGGAAACACGACTCACTGATAGCATAGTACTTCATGAAATATTTTATTTACCCACCAAAATGACAAAAGGATTGCTTGATTCATCCAGTAAAATATATAGTTATTTTGGTTCAGTGGCCGCTAAAAGCTTCATAAAATGGAAATCATTCAAGTCCTCCACACACCCAGCTCGATTAAAAATTGGCTATGTCGTAAGGTAAAACTTCTTCATGACATCATCCAATCACTAACACGAATGCACCCATCCATTAAACCAATTAAATTCAAAACAAAACTGAATTAACATTTAAACGAACAATTCATTCATCAAAACTCAAGAACTAAAAAAAATTGAAGTGCAGACCTAGTAACAATATTCCTGCAGGCTTCATTGTACTTGTCAGTCCCCATTTTCAACACATCATCTCTTTTCTTAATCCCCAACGACTTGTCAATCTCGTTCTCGACTGGTAACCCGTGACAGTCCCAACCAAACCTACGCGTGACGTGGAATCCAATCATCGACTGATATCGCGTAACGACGTCCTTGATGGTTCCCGCCAGTATGTGGCCATAGTGCGGAAGCCCCGTCGCGAATGGCGGCCCGTCGTAGAAGATATACTCAGGCTGATTCTCAGTACGGGCAAGCTGCGTCTTGAAGGCATTGATTGAATTCCAATATTGGAGGATCTTTTCCTCCTGCTTAGCAAAGGAAAAGTGCTTTCCCTCGCAGACTTCCTCCATCGGATGGATTTCCAGAGAAAGGAAAAGAAAATGAGACACCGATTCTGGTTCTCAAAACGACGGAGAATATTAGGAGCTTCTTTCGAACGTGTTGAATGCATGAGCTCGCAAGAAGGAATATATACGTTGATTTGTTGTCTATGTTCGTTGCTTTCTAAAGTAACCGAGAATTTTCTTTGGGTGCAAATAGCAATATTTTTTATTCGGAAAGAATCTTTGGGTGCAAGTTACGCTACGTTTGAAAAATATTGGAATGGAATTTTGAGTGTTGGCTTTTTATATATGCCTGCCTTAAAAAAAAGTGGAATATGCTGTCGGAAAATCATTTTTAAATAATTTAATTACATGTATAATATTCACTAGTGCATGAACATGTTGTTAGGACTTGGACTATTTTGGCATTTGGACTCCTGATTCGTTTTGGACATTTTTTGGTTTTTCCAATGTTTTGTTGGGGAAAATGGTCTCGTCATCTTGTAAACCAAGAAATTTGAACATGTTTCAGAGAAAACTGTTTGGTAAGACTGACTCACTATCTATTAAAACAAAAATTATTTAATTATATACAAAAATTATTATTATTATTATTAATATTTAAAAAAAATAATATTTTATAATAAAAAAATAAATAATAAAATATTATATTTTATAATTTTTATTATAATTTTTTATTAATAAAAATATTTTTTATTTAATAAAAAAATACTAACAAATAAACACATTTTTGACCTTAAAGTTATTTTATTTATTATATTTTAATCAAATAATAATTTTAATAGTTATTTTTTTCATAATTAATGAATATTATTATGCATATATATATACTATATTAACTTAATTTAATATTTTTGAATTAGACGAATGCCACTGAACACATGGCAACAGACAATCAATGTACATCCGATTGAACTGTTGAGAACCATGGTCGTCATCTATCGTACGTGGAAAACTTGTGATTCGTTCAGACTCTGACGACTTAACTAATCTGTTGTCTGCAGCATTTAAGAGTTTTCTCCCGCCAACTACTTGCCAACGATCTGTCTTTAACATGCGTTAATAATATAAAATTACTTAATTAAAAATATTATTTCTTAATAATAAAATAAAAATTTTAAAAATAAATTTTTTATTTTTTTATTTATAATTAAAAATAATATTTTTATTAATTAAATATATCTTAATATTTCGCCCCCTGCCACGCTGGGATTAGGAGGGACAAGACTTCCCAGTATTCAAAGGACGCGTCTGTGCAAGGAAGGGTTTTAAATATTGTTGTAAATTTTTGACAAAATTTGTTGTTTTCTTTTCTAGAAGGAAGATTTCTGTAATAAATAACGTATGGCCTTGCATTTGTTGAAAAATAACAACTGGGTTTCTCTGCTGTTTATTGGTGTTGCTTTCTTCTTGTATTTTTACAGACCAACTCCTCATTACATTTTTCTCCGAACACTATGGCTACTCAGCAGGCTCCAAACTCCATTTATGACTTCACTGTCAAGGTATTCTGGTCATTTATCTAATTGCTTGATTATTATTGATTCTTGGGGGAGTGGTGAAGATTGTAGTTGGCTATTCAGAAAGAATGCTTGCTGAAAAGAGAATGTTTAAGCTCATGTTTATTGGTTTGAAGGGAGTTCATATGTAAGCATCAATTTTCGTGCATGGGTTTTAATATTTAAGCTCGGCTTATTCTATTTAATATTTTTCTTTGTTTATATGTGTTTGTTGCTTTGTTTGGACTCTGATGAAAACCCTGTGATTTCTGAATTTACCGTGGCAATATTGTTTGCTTCCTTACTATATTTACAGATGGTCTCCTCTTGGTTTAGGGGATAGACAAGATGTTAACTCCTATGATGGCTTCAGCTTTTTTCCTTGTCTATTTTTGATTAAGATTTCAATATTTAACAAGCGATGGTAATTGGGATGAATTTCAGGATATTCGTGGAAATGATGTGGGTTTAAGTGAATACCGTGGGAAGGTTCTGCTGATAGTGAATGTTGCTTCAAAATGGTAATCTGACATAGTGTTGTCTACATTGATATGCGTTTGTTAAAATGCTTTATGAATAATTACTATCATCACCATCACAGGCTTTTAATCTGCTATGATCACTACTGATCTTTATTACTGTCTTCGAGATAGATATTATGTTTCATGCTGTCTAAAATTCACCCTCAATTTGTACTCTGGCATGCTATTCTGCATGTTTAGATTTTGAAGAACATTAGTGATCACCAGGATTGTGATCAACTTTTGTGTTCAATGTCTACATCTGATCTTTATCATGAGCTAATAACTGCAGATTTTCTCTCTCTTTTTCCCCTCTCCTTCTCTTCTTCTTCTTCATTTGCTTAAACTTGATTGCCGAGAACTTGTAGAATGTTGACAAATAAACTGGATTCTTGCGTTTAGTGATTCAGCCTCTGATCACTTTATTTGCCACGGTACATTTTCTCATTTTTTAGCTATGATAGCTGATTATCTTCCCAAACTTTCACTTGTAATCTTTGAGATTCTGAATCTAACCAATAATTATAGAAGATTATCATCTAACATTGAGAAGTTGAGCTTATTTATATTTTAGAAACTATGAACACCTTCAAGGGTTTTGCATTGGGGCAATGTTTTGGTAAATTGAGGTTTCACTGAGCTTTCTGTCAGTAAGTTTTGTAGTATGGCATTTAGTTTTTATAGAGTTCTTTTTCTTTTTTCTCTCTCTTCCATTCTTTTTACATTAATAGAGTTCTGAAGTTTATTTTGTTCTAGAATAATTCATTGATATCATACAAATTTGTATCTTCATTTCCCATGAAGTTCTGAAATATGGGATTGTTTTGATGCTAAAATTGATGTTGGTCATTTAGACACCATCTCCTTGCTTTGAGAGAACTAATGCAGGAAGCAGTTCTTGTGTTAGATCTTCTGTGTCTTGTCTAAGTTCTCACAAACAGTAATAGATAATATATTTTTCTGTTGATAAGTGCACCAGGAATGAATATAAGAGATTATAAAGTCCTCCAAAAACACTCTGTAATGGTTCCGCTTGGTCTTGTGGACTAAATTATACCATAGGACTTGTTTCCCTTCTGGACCATGGAATGGTGTTTTATTCATAGCAATAACTTGGGTTACTGATATGCTTTTCTTCAATGTAGAACAGAACT